>VDFB02373365.1:85339354-85362354 GCA_007258455.2 Sequoia sempervirens
TTCTCTACCCTCCTGCTCAACCATCCTATGACATGGATAACCCCATATGGCCACATGTTGGAGAAGAGGCCGAGGAAGTCAATTCAATGGCACAACTCATGATGTTAGGAAAAATTTGTTTCATGTAGCTTTAGGGAGAAGATGAGGTGTTGTCCCACATAATTCAGAACCGTTGTGAGGTGCATGAAGAGCCATCTACTCATGAATCTGGTTCTGCCAGTTCAGTGAAGACACTTCTTCCCTCTCTTCCTGCAACTGAACTTCCTGCAGTAATTGATATGCTCCATACATTGCGGCCCCATGAACTAAAAATGCCAAGTATTAGTGTAGCATCTATGATAGAGTTAACCACACAAGTGCAAGTGTCAGAAGGAAAACATCTAAATATTAACAGCAAGCTGAGTCAAGAGCAACAGTTGTCATTGATAGACCTACTGAAGACCCACCAGCATGCATTTGCATGGGACTACCATGATATGAAGGGATTGGATCCTAAGCTTTGTACTCATAGGATGTATATCAGAGATGATTGCACACTAGTAAGGTAGCCATAAAGGAGAATCAACCTTGCATTAAGGGAGATTGTCAAAGGGGAACTTAAAAAATTATTGGATGCATGATTTATCTACTCCATCTCATACAGTCAGTGGGTGTCCCCATTGGTGATTGTACCTAAAAAGGGAGGGGAGTGGAGAGTTTGTGTTGACTACAAGGAACTCAACTTTTCCACCAAAAATGATCATTTTCCCCTTCCTTTCATAGACCAAGTATTGGATTCCCTTGTAGGCAAGCAATATTTCTCTTTTCTAGATGGATTTAGTGGCTATAATCAAACACAAACTGCACCTGAGGATCAAGAGAAGACCACCTTTACCTTTCCATGGGGGAATTATGGCTACTTAGTGCTTCCATTTGGTTTGTGTAATGCACCTACAACTTTTCAAAGGGCGGTCATTGGTATATTTTCAGACATCTCACATGATTGCATGGAAATTTATATGGATGCTTTTACTACCTATGGTGCTGATTTTGCAGAAGCTCTAGAGAATCTAAGGAAGGTTTTATAGAGATGTGAAGAACATAACCTATCCTTGAACAATGAGAAGTGTTTCATGATTCATGATTATGCAGGAAGGATTAGTCCTTGGGCACTACATCTCTAAAAAGGGAATTCAAATAGACCCAACCAAGATTGAAGTGATCATCGATCTGCCTATTCCTACAAAGCAAAAAGATGTCAGAAGTTTTTTAGGTCATGCAGGGTACTATAGGCATTTTGATCTAAAATGAGAAAGTTACAAATTTATTGCACTCAACTCCTAATTATAGATTTTTCCCAATCGCCACAGAATTGCGTGTTTTTGAATCTTAACCGTTGAGGGAGTAAATTAGGTACACTTACTTTATCCAAAAAAATTAATGAACATAAACTGGAAACTCAAAGAATTAAAATACTAAAGAAAATTAGGAGATAGAAGAGAAAAAGAGAGATCACGCTTGATAACGGAGTTCGTCCGATTAGGACTACGTCTCTGGGTCCGCTTCTCAATGTTGGACCACTTTATTAAGATTGCCAAGCACCTGAAAATTCCTTCTTACAATTCTCCAAGCTTACAATAGTCTCCTCTAAATCTCACTCTCAATTTTTTTACAATTCTTGGTGTAATATCACCTTGTAAATTTCTCCTCCAAAAATTCCTCAAAAGAGCATAAAATTTTCTCTCAAAAACACCTAATGAAAAACTCACACTCCTACCCCCCTTTTATACATAATTTTGCATATGGGGTTAAAAACCACCATAATAAATAAAATAACTCCCCTCAAACAAATTAACCCCTTTTAAATATTTTGTTCAACCCCTTTTGGCCTTTAATTAGGCTTCATAACAATTTAAGGGGTTAAAATAACCATAAAAGGTTATTTTGTTAATAAATCGGGCTAGAATATGCTTTAAATATGACACAGCCCATTAAAAAACAATAACTTCCCCATAAAAAAAAAATTTAATTTGCTTAAGCCCTTAACACCTATTCACGACTCATTTGTTTTTGAATCGTTAAGTTGTTTTTCTTTAAAATGGAGGGTTGTTTTTTTATGAGTTAATCTTTTTGATTTTTAGGAGATTTGGATCCCACCAAATCCGGTTGGGATCCCACAAAATCCGATCCCACCAAATGGATTTTGTGGAATAAACTTCCACCACTTTATTTTTTTTTAAAAATAAAGCATGGTGTACGTGAATTTTGTGAGATTTTTGCTACATCACCTGCAATTTCCATGTCACCATCTAGTCAACTGCCACGTCACATGCTGACATCATCATTTTGACTAAAACTTTGACTTGGTGTAACTTTGGCATACGGACTTTGTTTTTGACGAAACAAACACCGTTGGAAAGGTCTTAACAAGCTCTTCGCGATGATGCTAATTTTCACCACTTCCAAGATGGTAATTTTTTTCCTTTTCTGGCCCCTTGATTCACCTGTTTGACTAATATTTGACCAAGCATAAATCTTTCCTACGACCTCCTTTTGATGCGATTCAAGTTGCGTCGAGATTGTGTCAGCTAGCTCTACACAATGATGTCAGTTCAAAAAGATTCTGAGACTATGAGATTTTCAGGTTTCCTGGATCCACCTAGATCATTCCTCCCCATTGAGAAGCTTTTGGACCACCAAAAGTCTATTTTTACATACAATTGAAGTGAGGGCATTTTTGCCTCACTTGCCTAGTTTCATTTGTCCTTCCTTTCTAGAACTTGTACATCTGACTCATCATAACAACAATCAAAACTGCATTGATATTGTTAAGTACATTAGCCATATAACATCCACATTTAGTGTTTTGCTACCAAACATATGCTGCTAAAAAGTAGAAGGCTAAATAACAAATATGAATTTGTGGACGAGAAAAAGTATGTACCAACATCATGCTTGTCTTTCATAACTAGAACAACCTTAGAATTAGATATGATTTTATGCAATGACACTTCTTGTGGTACAAACATAAGTGCCAAATTATTTCTTGCATTAACTACCCTTTTCAATTGTCTCGTTGTCACAAAAGATTTATTAGTCTTAATTGGATGAGAATGCACAATGTATTCAATTCCTTCCTTAAACAAGTGATACTGATTATGTTCCCTATAGAAGATTGCTTTTCTATCATATAAGTATGGGCTACCCAACATAATCCCATAGATATCAAGTGGAACCACATCAATTCAACCTCATCTATGAACTTAGATGTTATTACAAATCTTAAATTGCATTGCTTAGTTACTCCGAGCAATCTGTTATCACTGCACACCCAACCTAATGGATAGGGTTTCTTATGTGGCTTTGTTTTCAATCCCAATTGTTTAAAAATTTCTTCTAAAATTAGATTAACTTGAGACCCACTATCTATCAGTGTATCAATCTTAGTGTTCTTAGAAATCACCCTTATATGAAACAATTCACATCTTTTGCTATCTTCAGGAACAACATGACTTTTAGAAGTAGAAGCACATGAAACATCAATGGAAGAATCATTACCAAAAAAAGCTTTACCTTTCAAACCCACAACTGTTATCTTTGTCTCATCATCAAAATACGATCCAAGATCCTGAATGACAGTTGTAGCCTTTTTCTTTCCTTTACAATCCTTAAACCACTTTGGTTTCAATTCTGGATGCAATTTCCAACACTTTGCATCTTTGTGCCCTTTCTTTTGACAATGTGAACAAGTAGGATTTTCACCTTCCTCTTTCTTCACAGTAGTTGTTTTCCTCTCCTTACCCTTCTTATTGCCTTCAGTTGGAGGAACAAATTCCTTCTTTGAACTGAAACTTATGTTCCTTTCACCTGCTTCAATATGGGTTGCTTGTACACACACTTCATCAAAGTTAGATGGATTAAACATCAGGATTGTATGTTTCAAATGTGAATGCAAACCACCTATATACTTTAATAAAGTTTCTTGTGTATAAAGAGGAATGCCAAGAGTAAGTGCTTTCTTCCTAAACACCTGTGTATACTCTTGCACCATTTGTCCTTTACCCTATCTTAGATTTTTCCAATCCATAACAACTTGTTGATTATAACCCAAAGGATAAAACTGCTTCTTTAAAGCAAAAGTAAATTCATACCAAGATGAAATAATTTTACCGTGCATAGCAAGATCATCTTGAATCTTACTCTCCCACCAAACCAATGTAGTGCCTCCCATTCTAAGGGTAGCTAGCTGGATTTTGGAAGAAACATCCAAGATCTGTTGAACCCTGCAATACACTTCTATCTGCTTAAGCAAGTTATCCAATTTTTCTGCATCCAATTCACCATTATATACAGGCAACTCAAATTTAACATCCAATTTTAACAAAGGTGTTTGCACAGGTTGTTTCTTTTTAGAAGAGTTAGACGAAGAAGAAGAAGAGGATGAAGAAGATGAAGAAGATGAAGAGGATGGAGATGGAGGTTTAGGAGGGTCACTACCACCTCCTACTCCTTTACCTTTGTCTTCTTTCAATGAGGATTCAAATTCCCTCTTCTTTTGTCCTTGTCTTCCTTTCTCTTCTTTCATTCTTGCCTCTTTTGGAAAAGAACTTCCACCATTGACTTCATCTTGAGAAAAGCTTTCTGGAATTCTTTCTCATCAAGCTTTGTAGAACTTTGTTCAGCTGTCATCTCTACTCGTGGAAAATTCCTTCATTTTCCAATCTCCGGGTTGAACTCTATAAGTGCACCTTCTCCTTGCTTCAATTTCAACCTGGTTAACATTAAACACTTACAAATTTTCATGTTAAACTTCTCCAATACCAACTTGATCTAAAATTAGAAAGTTACAAATTTATTGCACTTAACTCCTAATTATAGATTTTTCCCAATCGCCACAGAATTGTGTTTTTTTGAATCTTAACCATTGAGGGAGTAAATTAGGTACACTTAATACTTTATCCAAAAAAAATAATGAACATAAACTGGAAACTCAAAGAATTAAAATACTGAAGAAAATTAGGACATAGAAGAGAAAAAGAGAGATCATGCTTGATAACGGAGTTCGTCTGATTAGGACTACGTCTCTGGGTCCACTTCTCAATGTTGGACTGCTTTATTAAGATTGCCAAGCACCTGAAAATGCCTTCTTACAATTTTCCAAGCTTACAATAGTCTCCTGACAATCTCACTCTCAATTTTTTTACAATTCTTGGTGTAATATCACCTTGTAAAATTCTCCTCCAAAAATTTCTCAAAAGAGCATAACATTTTTTTCTCAAAACATCTGAATGAAAAACTCACACTCCTACCCCCCTTTTATACATAATTTTGCATATGGGGTTAAAAACCACCATAATAAATAAAATAACTCCCCTCAAACAAATTAACCCCTTTTAAATATTTCGTTCAACCCCTTTTGGCCTTTAATTAGGCTTCATAACAATTTAAGGGGTTAAAGTAACCATAAAAGGTTATTTTTTTAATAAATCATGCTAGAATATGCTTTAAATATGTCACAACCCGTTAAAAAACAATTTAATTTGCTTAAGCCCTTAATACCTATTCACGGGCTCATTTGGTTTTTTTTTTATTTGTTTTTGAATTGTTAAGTTGTCTTTCTTTAAAATGGAGGGTTATTTATGAGTTAACCTTTTTGATTTTTAGGAGATTTGGATCCCACCAAATCCTGTTGGGATCCCACAAAATCCGATCCCACCAAATGGATTTTGTGGAATAAACTTCCACTACTTTATTTTTTTTCAAAAATAAAGCATGGTGTACATGAATTTTGTGAGATTTTTGCCACATCACCTACAATTTCCATGTCACCATCCAGTCAACTACCATGTCACATGCTGACATCATCATTTTGACTAAAACTTTGACTTGGTGTAACTTTGGCATACGGACTCCGTTTTTGACGAAACAAACACCGTTGGAAAGGTCTTAACAATCTCTTCACGATGATGCTGATTTTGACCACTTTTGAGATGGTAATTTTTTTTGCCTTTTTTGGCCCCCTAATTCGCCTATTTGTCCAATCTTTGACCAAGCATAACTCTTTCCCATGACCTCCTTTAGACGTGATTCAAGTTGTGTCGAGATTGTGTCAGCGAGCTCTACACAATGATGTTGGTTCTGAGAGATTCTGAGACTATGAGATTTTTAGGTTTCTTGGATCCACCTGGATCACGTTTCATCAAGGATTTTAGCAAAATGGCAGCACCACTGTATAATCTTCTCACTAAAGATGTTGAATTCCAGTGGATAGAGGACTGTGGCAAGGCATTCTCTGATTTGAAAGCAGCTTTAACCCATACTCCTATACTCAAAGGTCCTAATTGGGAGCTTCCTTTTCACATTCATATAGATGCATCAGATTATGCTGTGGGAGCTATATTGGGATAAAAAGGAGCAATTGAGAATTCTATCTATTTTGTTAGTAAAAACCTACAAGAAATTGAATTTAATTACATGGTGATAGAAAAATAAATGTTAGAAGTCATCTATGCCCTTAACAAATTCAGGCACTACATAACAGGGTATCAGATTTTATTCATGCAACAATCAGATACCTCATGAATAAGCCCTTGATTTCAGGTAGGCTAGCAAGGTGGTTGTTATTGATGCGAGAGTTTGACATCACCATTGTTGATAAACCAGGAAAGGAAAATTTTGTAGCAAACTTTCTTTCTAGATTGACTACATTAGAAGATAATCAAGTCATTGATGACTCTTTCCCTGATGAAAATTTGTTTTCCATCAATGTACATACACCTTGGTATGCTGACATAGCCAACTACCTAGTTACAAGGAGACTTCCTCCTCATTTCTCTCCAAAAGAGAGAAGGGTGCTCATTGAGAAAACCTTTCCTTTCTCATGGATTACAGGTTGTTTATTCTACACTAGACCAGATCATGTCATGAGGAGATGTGTAAGAGAAGATGAGACATATGATATCTTGCATGCATGTCACAATGAACCTTGTGGAGGGAATTTTGCAGCCAAGAGGACAACAATGAAGATACTTAATACAAGAAATTAATGTCCCACACTTCATAAGGATGCAGGCAGGTATACAAGGAAGTGTGATAGATGCCAAAGGATGGGCCAGCCAACCAAATCTAATGAGATGCCTCTTTACCCATAGGTAGTCATCACTCCATTTGATAAACGGGGACTAGATTTTGTAGGACCCATTGATCCTCCATCAAATGGTAAATCCTACATCTTGTTTGCACTGACTATGCGACCAAGTGGGTTGAGGTTAAGGCAATGAAGCATGCTAGAGATAATAAGGTTGTATAATTTATTTATGAGGAAATCTTTACTCGTTATGGGGTCCCAAGGGAGATAGTGACTGATCAAGGGGCTCAATTTACATCAACCCTTGTCACAACACTAGTTAATGAATATAATGTGAGGCACAAGAAGTCTACTCCCTATCACCCTTAGGCCAATGGTCAATCTGAGGTGACCGGCAGGGAAATTGAGGAAATTTTGACCAAAACAGTGGCTATTCATAGGAGAGAATGGACAAATAGGCTGCTAGAAGTTATTTGGGCCTATAGGACAACTTGGAAAATAACCACAGGTTTCACTCCTTTTGAATTACTGTATGGGAAGACAACTATGATGCCCATTGAATTTGACCATAAGAATTTTAGGAATGCACTAGACTTGGGACGAATATCTCTAAGGCACAAAAGGACAAAATCATGCAGCTGAATAATTTGGATGAGATGAGAAAGACAACCCTACATCATATTGAGGTAGTTCAGAATCAAAGGGTCAAATGGCATGATAAGTGCATAAAGGACAAGAAGTTCCAGCCTGGTGACTAGGCCCTCCTTTATGACTCCAAGTATCAAGACAATGCAGGTAAATTGCAAACTAGATGGTTAGGACCGTATGAAGTTGCATAAGTCTTTCCCAACATAGTTGTACAACTCACCACCATTGACCCTGTTAGATTCAAACTTTTGGTCAATGGTCACTATCTAAGGTTGTATCACAAGCCAACATTCAAGGAAGAATTCATGCAGCAATTTAATCAACACCCAGCCTCTGAACTTCATGTAGTCGAAGGAAGCGGACTTAGCATCCCTCCTTCTGATTGATCCAAGTACACATGCAACCACTTCATAATAAAGACATCCATTTTTTTGGGAATCCACTTCTTCATTAATCCACCCATCCACCCATCCATCTCCATCTTCTCTCTCTTCCATAACTCTACCATCACTCCACTCTGCCATCATTCCATTCCATCACCACTGCATTAATTGCTCAACTGTACTTCTTAAAGGTAACCGGTACTTTCTCCACATTCTTTGCAATGAAACTCCATGTTTTTGTATGTGACAATTTGTTGTATCTTAATTACCTTTAGTGCATTTCTTTAATTACTGTAATTAAATGTAGATACTTCATATAGCATGAAATTGTACTCTGCCTTGTCCAATCATAATTATCATCTAGCCTGTGCAAACACATGCTATAATTTAGGTTGGGGGGGAGTGACAATCACAATTCCATGTGTCATCCATATCAACAAATTTGAAATAAGCCAATTTGAATGATAAATCGAAGTGATGGCTTGCATGTGTGAAATGTCACTAAACCGTTGCCATTTCTCTTGATAATACCCTTCAATAATGAATCTTTATTGCCTAGTCATAATCTCAAATGTCACCCAAAAAGTAATCTGGTGAGCTACATGACATTGGCGTCAGCACTACAAAAGAAATAATTGCAGGAAGAAGTTGGGGTTTTCAGAAAGAGATTGTAGGAAAAGGAAATTTAGCAGAGTGCTTGTTGACTGCAGGCAGCCAAAACAATGGGAGGTCATCTAATTAGGAATGAACCCACGGTTCATGATGTGGTAATGCAGGATGCACCTTCTTTGGTAGAGTTTAGAAATTGCAGATGGTTGGACTATTTCTTGAAACTCGACAACTACAATGAGGACATTGCACAAGAATTTGCATAGACACTCTCTGAGGGAAAGGCAATGGTAAAAGAGTTGGAGGTGATCATTACTGAGGAGAGAATCGTAGAGGTAATAGGTTTACCTACTGATGGTGAGCCATACCTTGCTACCAGAGATGCAAGGTTAGCCAAGGCTAAATTTACTGAACCCAGTGACCCTCTGTTGGTAGTGGATAAACAAGGCACGAAGAGAAATCCTCTACCAGAGCCATGGAAACAAGTAGTTTTCCACATTGTCAAGTACATTACTTGTGAGGGTCGCCAATCATGCCTCCATTTTGTATACTTCAAGCTCCTAAACCATATGAGGCATGGACGAAGAATGAACGTGCCCAATATGCTATATCATCTCCTTTCCATCATGGCAACTGAAATGTAGAAAGGTAGGGATAATTCTGTCTCTCACCATTGTTTAATAAAATTGTTAGTGGAAAAATATCTGCAAGAAGTATTTGATATGACATGGGAGGAGTTTGTAAATATTGATCAATGTAGACTAGAAAATGTACGTCCTAGAGGTCAGTCTCAACCTCGAAGGGTTAGTAGGGAAGTGAGGGCTACTGAAATTACTCTTGGAGCATCAACCTTAGGTGCAAACCCTAGTTCAACCTTCCTACAACCAGAGTAGGATGAACAACTTGAATTATTGCAACTAGTGTTATTTGAACAACAAGAATCAGTGCAAAAGAAATTTTTGGTAGGAACACATAAACCTCCTAATTTTTCATGGAATGACATAGCTATGAAACTATGGAGTAAGATGCAGAGAAAGAGGAGGAACGGAGAAAGGAAAAGCGCAAGTTGCAGAATGAGATTAAAACGAAAAACACAAAGATTGAAGAAAAGAATGCAGAAATTGTTGCCTTGAAGGAAAGAGTAGACAATGTGGTAGATTTAATACCCAAAATGTTAGCATGTAGAACTCCTAGAGTGCATTCCCTGCACTTGAAGGAGAGAAATCTTTCCTTTAATCTATCAAGGAATATTTTAGGTTTGAGTCCTACTCTTGGCACTCCACATGAATTTTTCCAGGCTTATCAGTTTTCCCCTCCTAATGTTAAAAATTTGTTATGTGAACTATACTTGCACAATTATTTTTTGTCTGATGATCATGATTGGAATCCCTTGTTGTATATTGGAGACCTCCATTTAAGGGCATTTATGTCCTGGATTCATAATGAAATTAGTTGGGGACAATAGTATAAAACTTACAGGGAAAGGGAATTTCATACTCCCTTGCCTCTCAGGGCTGAATCTAGTAACCTGAGAGATATTTTTATGACATGGCACAAAATTCTTTACCGCCCCAGCTACAAGGATAGGATTATTCCTGTTAGAGAAGAGACCTACAAAGAATATGAGAAGGTAGCCAAAACCATAGGAATCATTAATGAGATACTTAGCATAGAGGTGGAACAGTTTACCAGAAGAATTGAAACAAGTTGAACCTCACTCTTTACATAATTATGTTGTAGCATGCAAAAGGATTGACAAGTACATACAAGTTGGTAGAAGGAAGCAACAGTTTTGGCTTCCATTAACATTTCAGCCACCTACACTATTACAGCCTGTGCCAGATTACAAGTTTTACTAGTATGACATAGCTACAGAAAGGGAAAGATGGAATAGAATGGAGAACAAACAAGGATTTTACTGGGATCCTAATTTGGACACTGCAGAGACTGATCTGGGACAACTGGGAGTTGGTGATTTTAGGACATTAACTAGGCAAAAGAATAATGTTCCTTCAGTTGGAGGACCAGCAAAATGTTAGGTTGGGGGGAATGATGAGCTCAATTAATGGCTCAATTTTGATAGGATTCATTACATATTTGTTGTTGCTATCATAGACTTTGACACTTGGTTGTTGATATTTTCCTTAAAACCATAGACATTGGGCATAAGTTCATCTCTATGACTTTAATGACATTACCATGCTATATGAATTACCTATGTTGAATTTACAAGTGTTTGAATGAATGTTACTAAGGTAATTATAGATATACATTTGTTTGTGCATGCTAATGCTATTGTGCAGGTTTCCACTAAAATGCTAATGTCAACAAAGCCTGCTACATGGGAGAAATTCTTGCCAGTTGGTTGGTTTCCAAGAAGTCAAGAAGTTGATCATTAAGAAGTCAAAGTGGGAAAAATCTCATGGAGGGAAATTCCTAATTCAAATAAAAAAATGTAACCACCTTTTTAATGGTCATATTTGTTGTTGAGAAAATCTAGGGAGTGCATTGTGCTAGATTCTTGTTGAAGCAAGTTTGTTTTGACCAATTTAGCGCATGCATAACTTCCTCCACCTTTTTCTATGCTTTCAATAAGTGGCATCCTCCTATTTTTTATGGAGTCAACTGCCTAGGTAGTTAGGGTTAGTCAGTAGTTTTTCTCTCTATAAATATTGGTTAGATGCTCCTTTTGACAAGGTTGGATATTCTGAGTTTGTATTCACATTTTCCAATTTTGGTAATATAGTCTTATTGCCGAGATGTTGTACATATGCTTTCAAGAAATAATATGATATTATGAGTTGTTGCATTTGAGTTAGTCTAAGGGAGACTCACCCAAGGGGGCCCACTTGGTGAGAATTCCACCTATTAGTTTAAAATTTATTTTATGTTCAGTAGTTAGTTTAAATTTTAGCAACTGTCTATTCCTACAGCCACTGAAATTCCATTCCATGATTGTTCCTGCAGCCAAGGAAGACAGAGTAGTTTCATGTCTGTTTGTTGAGATTTCCATTTCTATTTTTCATTTCCAGTCTAGTTGTTAATGCTTAGTGCAGATGTTGATTTATGCTCAGTGTTAAGTTAATTTCCTTCCAACATTTTATTTCCCTCATTGTCACTTTCCTAGTTTATGGATGATTGCAATGAAGTCCTAGTGCACATACAGTGTTGACCCATTTCAAGTTTATGTCCCTAGGTTGACAATTGAAAAGCACCTTCATGATGAGTGAGATAGCTACTTAGTGTAGATGTTTAATCTCTAAGTTACAGCTCTAAGGGCTTAGTTATTAAAACATTAGAGGAGGCCAACACTTAGTATTTATGCCTTTGAAAATATTTGATTATATCTTACCATTTCTATTGGGCCCCACCTCTAATTTATAAATATTTTAAAATTATTTTGATTGAATCACTTTCCTTGTGGTACTATTTCCATGTAATGTCCTTACCCAATGGTGCAATGTTTAATAATAGCATTTCTAATAACTTCAACAATTCTCACAAGTCATTGATTTAGATGGTGATGTGGAAAATTCAATGGATCCAAAGGATTTGAGTAGTTTGTATGTCTTTTATTCTTGCACCAATGAAAAATTTATTTATATTGTTAACTTGCTATAATTTTTGTTGTTGTTGTTGTTGTGGTATCTATTAGATTGAATTTCAATTAGGTGTTTTCAAAGAGTGGTGATAAGAACATTTATTATTCTACTTGTGAGCTCCCCTCTTTCTCATGCTTCATGCAATTCCTTTGAAATTCTATACAATTTTTATATGTCATGGATAGTGCTCTCACATGCCATATGACTAGCTTGAAAACTTTCACACTACTACATAGTTTGCAAGATATACATGCTAATCTTCATGTAGGTTGGCTACACCAAGGTAATTCTCCCATGCAACCTATTTCATGTGATTTGTTTGATTTCAAACCATTAAATGGCCTATGCATCCTTATGGAAGTTTCACCATGTTTATTTTATGTTGTTTCTCATGGTTATTCCTTGATTTATATGCTCTATATATTGGCATCTAAATGTCAATGCAATGCTTGTGTATGCCTGCACCATGTTAGAATGTATATCCCTTATTTCTAATGTATTTTGTATTTATTTCCTTAGCGACTCTTTATTTTATGATTATACAATTTTCTACAACCATATTGCATTTTTATTGGATATGCATTATTTATGATAATTGTTACATACTGATCTCATTACCCAATGTAATGACTTAGAAAGGTTGTTATGGTTGTGTGAAGATTTCTAGGGTTTCACCATGTTTCTTTCTATTTAGAATGCCATTCATCATTGATAATTACAATATTTTATAGCTCCCCTCCTTTAATTTTTAACCTTATTTGAGATGGTTATAGATTTTTTATATTAAATTCCTATATAAATCACTATATATTACAATGGTTGCACTATATTCTCAATGCTACACCATCCCTTGTCATATTCTATGCATTATTTAGCCACTACTCATTACCTTGAATTTAAGTTTTGGGGATGTGCCTTTCCTTCTTAATGTGATAGAAAATAAACATCCTTTGTAATTATTTCCCCATACCTTGTGCAATCCATTTCTTTCAACAACTACATTATCCTTGTTGAGCTAGTCAAAGCAATGCCAATGTTTATTTTTCATATTTGATTGGAAGGAATATTATACTAAAAACTTGAATGCATAAGCCATCATGCCATGCAATAATTGTGAATTCCTTGCTATCATATGTGTGGGATACACCTTATATACAAATGTTATGTGTTATCTTCAAGAATATCTCAAAACTAATTATGGGATTTGTTAGATTGGAAAGAGATTAGATGGTCTAGAAGGTTTAAAACATGTCATGGATCCCACCATACTACTTCATACTTATTTCTCCCAATAGTGTATTAATCTATACTAACACATTTAGTTTCTCTCATGGGATGTTCAAGTCATAGGATGGAAATCCTACATAGAGGATTGGAGCAGTCTCGCACTCCCTACCTAATAGAACCTTTAACACATTTCTTGTTGTAGTAGTTACTAGATAGGTTTTGATATGATAGTTTAGACTTGTCTAGAAAGATATTGATATTAAATTACTTAGAGCCAATAGTACACTTAGAATAATTCGAAACACCCTTTTCACCTTTAGAAAGTGTATTTTTCATTGACCTTGTACTTGAAAAAGGTACAAAACACAACCTTTGAGAGATTAGTAAAGTGGTATGGTTCCTTAAAGGTACAAGTCATTTTACTTTGAGAATATCTCATATTTTTACAATGATTGAATGATAACTAATGTTATAAATATTAAATCACTTTCTTTATCTCTTGTAGGCTACACTAATATTGAATATCGTAACACATATAATTGTTTCTTTGCCTATGAATGGTCCATGAATTATTTGTCCATAACAAATAAAATTTTAAAAATAGAGTGCATAAATATATAATATTCTGAAACTTATAGGGGAAGCATGCTTGCATGAATCAAACCCCATTCTACTAGCTTTTAATCCTTGGGAGATGGAGTTAGGAAACATTGAATGAATCAATCCCATTGAAGCATAAAACCTCTTAACATACAAATTTTATATAAATCTTGGTGTTCTCAAGCTAGTTTGACTCAATTAGCAATATAAATACTACCTTAAATTAGACCAATCACATCATCAAATATACATCCTCTAAACTCATGTTGACCCAAACTCTACCAAGACGAAAACCTTGCACACTTACTCAAAATTTTCCATGTACAAACCCACTGACATAACCAAAAATTATCTTCTACCATTTTTTTTTTTAAACACTAACACTCTAACACTGTGCTTATGGAAACACTAACTAAAAACAACAAACTATTGTTGTAGCTATGAATTATTTTGAAAAACTAAAAATAAACTATTATATAAACAAAAATTAAGTGAGCATGCCTATTTATAGTGATTGAAAAAATAAGCCCTCTTCTAGATAATTCTACTCTATGTAATCAAATTTGAATTCATGAAGAACCTTGAATAAATTGCATACAAAAATAGAAGAAATTGATACCTAAACACCTTTTGTTGCTCTAGTGTCCACTGCTTAGGCTTATTTTTCTATTGGCTCTAGTATGAATTTTGAATAATAAAATATAGTTAGGGATGAAGGGGATATTTGAATTGATTGATCACATGCCTATGCTTACATTCAAACACACTCACTAACTTCACATTATTGATAACATATACCTTGTTCTTCTCATGAGATCCAAATGGCCTCATGAAATTCCAAGGTTGGGCTAGATATTAATTGTACTCTTCATTGATATCTTCCTCAAAAAATTAGGCATCTCTTTGAAAAGGTAAAAATTTTCATGTTCTAAGTGGTCACTTATGATATATTTCTATATACTTGCTCCTTATTCTAAGATAGGGAAATTTCCTTTTGTACCAAATATATAAGATCATCCTTGAGGGAAGCCAAGAATCTTCCATGTCTTTGTACTTGATGAGATCTTCAATGCTTGGGCTCTCTTTTGCATAAAATTTTCCTTTATCTTCCCTCCATGCTTGAATATTTATGGCTTAATATAGCTACAACTTCATTTCATTTTCCTTAAAAAACATTGTGTAAGAAAAACCTTTCAAAAAAATTAAATTTTAAAGGGTTTAATAGTGCAACTAAGTTCTTGCCTTTCACATACACATGACCTAATTGAAAAGTTGTTGGCATACTTGAAAATTTGAATTAACAACAATAATATCCTACTTACACCACTAACTTTTGACATTCATATGATTATTGCAATAGTCCATTTGACACAAACATTTATTCTCAAAACTTACTTTCTTACATTTGGTCGTGGAGAGAATTACGCTTGGAAGTTCATGAGAGTTACATCTATCAAGCATAAGGATTTTTATGTGTTACATATGAGGAGTTGGCATATTGATAGGAGGATATGAACAAAGTTACCATTATAGAAGGTATGTACGCATGAAATATTTCTCACTTTGTTCAATGAATCATATTTTACATTTCATGAGCTTGTAGGAGAGATGAAATGTCATTCTTCTTGCTTCACTCATCTCACTAGGCTTGATAAACCTAACGAGGAGGGTGGGTGGTGAGATGAAATGAAACATTAGATTATTTTGAATAGCTTGGGAAGAGGTATTTTCTATAGGAAATAATGATCTTATAGGTATGTGAGTTAATTTCTCTACATCATTTATATTTTTCTTTACCTTGATAGCCAAATCATAATTTGATAAAAGTTTGACTTCTTAGAATCTGAATCATGATTGAAATTTTAGAATCTAAAGATTTTAAGAAGTATAAAAATGTAAAACCTAGAGGTGGACAATTTTTTTAGGGAATCTCTTCCAAGCTTTGTCAAACCATGAGTTGAAGTCCTACATGCATTTTAGAGTAATCTTCTTGATTGTCACTAAATGTTGAAGGAATGAGCTAATATTTTCCTTCTCTCAAAATTTGTTGAAGAGAAGATCACTAAGTTGATCCTAGTTTGTGATTGAACTAGGTTGCAAAGTTCTAACCATTCAGATGCTTTTCCCTTAAGAGATGAAGCAAGCAATCAAAGGGCCATATTTTGAGTAGTAATATTACATGAATATTATATAAATTTTCAACATCTTAAATGTCATATGAGGGAGATATATAGGTATATTTGTAGAAGGGAGGTAATTCCTTCAATTTTGATTCAAGAATTTCACATCACTATTAATGTTGCAATAGTCCAATATAATCCTAGGTTGCAAATGGTGAATTTATTACCAATATATTGAGATACACATATCTATGTTAGGCTGTCGTAGTCTACAAGAATAGAGGTTTAGGATCTTATGAGTAATAGAGATGTCAATATACTCATGCTCCTAAGAGTTGATTTTTTTTATTTACCACAAAAATCATAAAATATAGAAAAATGATTCATTGAAATGAGATGTAGATTGAGGCCTTTTGACTTGTATCCCATTGAACATACAAAAAATTGTTAATGTTCAAATTTACACTTTCATGTTAACCTATGCTCATGTAAACACCAATCGTGGGAAGTTTGCAAACATGGGTTTGCAAGACAACCTCCAATATTGAGAAGATGACTCTTAATTAAATTTTCAATGAGTTCTTTTTGGACCGCATGTAGAAATAAGGGAGAAAGAATAATTGAAAATAAAAAATCTATTTTAGTAGGTGATGCACTAATCAAATACTTTCTAGTTGTATGATACTAATTGCACAAGGTTTAATAATTAACATGAAAAATAAATATAGTTACAATAGTGAAGGGTAGACATATATGTGATCATTTATCTAGAAGGTCAATGATTGACTAAAAGGATCAATCAACCCTAGAAGCATAAATCAAGACTACAAATACAAATAAAAAGACATAAGTGAACTCACACACAAAACCACAAAAGAGCATGATAAAAATAATATTCTATTTATTTATAAAGATACATGAGAAAAAAAATAGAAAAGGTATATTACATTATTATAGAGCTATTATAGATAATTACTTGATTCAAAACATTATTTCAAAGGCTTGAATACATAAAATGATAAAGTTTTTTCTAGTCGATCCTCCCCTTTTTCTTGAATGAATAAATTACAAATACATAGAGTGGAAGATGAAGAAAAAGAGAGGGAAAAATCAATACTGTTGATGAGGGTGTTACACACGCAACAACATGCAAATAGATTTTACTATATAAACAAAAAAACCTATCTATCTTGAAAGAACCATTAAATTTAGTTGAGAATTAGTTATCCCAAGGCTTGAGAATGTAAGGTCTTGACTTACTAGGTTCACTCAGGGTTCACTGTTTAGTTGTTTTCACATGGGGAATTGTTGGTACTTGAGAATATTTGTTTAATACAAGCAAGTGATGCTATTAATACTAAAAAATCATGCATCCATCACTTTCCACAATACTCCAAACTAGCTTTATCCAAAATAAAGTGTAAAATATTAAGAGAGAGAAAAGAGATCTAAGAAATCTAAATTGCATTAGATTTTACCCATGCACATATTGAAACTAAAGGATAAACTATTTATATTTGACCAAAAAGATTCACAACTACATACAAAATAGTACAAGAGTTTAGAGAATTGAATCATTCACCAATATCATAGCTTCAAAATGCACCCAAAGATGGTGCAACAAATTGATTATTTCACTAGGAATGAATAATTTATAGTCATGCAAAATTTACGATTGGAAATTACCTTGATTGCTTTAGCATTACTAACCTCTACAATATGCACAAGTCTTTATTGAATTGAATAGAAAACATGAAATATAAAATAAATTGGTGATTTTCCAACTTAACCTCTACCATCTCAAGAGTTTATGATTCTTAAAAGTAGAAAACCCACTACCTTTTATAGAACAAGATAAAGGTTTAATACAAAATTTGCATATGGAAATAAAGGAACAAGTGAGTCATCATATGACACGTGGACTAAAAATATCTTTTGTACATGGGGTGCCAGCAGGTAGTTTTAGAAGGATTGGTCAAATTTATGTCTCCATGACCCGACCCTTGTTAATAATTCCTTAGATTTATAAAACTCCAGATAGCAGTCATACATCTTCATGATTGGTAAAACTATTGTGACAAATCTTCATTTTAGGCTTCTCTGCTCAAATTTGGCCAATTCTAATATTTTGGTTCTTTATCCTTCATCTCTCTTGCTATTTAAAATTCAAAATTTGATCTGGTTCTAGCATGCTTCAAAATCCTTGCAACTTGATTGTATGAATTCTTACATCGGGGAAAATACTTGCAACCAGATCCATATCTGGATCTTTGTCTCTCATACACACTTCCAACATCCTTTCTTTATTGCCTTTCAAATTTGCATCATGTATTCCCCTACATAAAATCATTATTTCAAAAGTTATCTCATGTCTATCCACATATATGACAATACCCAATTTTTATCATTATGAAGCTTTATCATCCCAATATGGATGTAAAAACAACATTAATCAAATGAATTGTATCTTTAAATTCACCATTCCCCATTAATTTATTCCTAAACCACCCTTAAATTTACTTAAATGCATTTACAAAATTCCTTAGAACTTTTGACTTTTACAAGAATTTCAAGAATTTTCATTGATGCAGGATTCACAAAATGTCTGGTATCCAGTTCCACAATAAGACAAATTTTCAACAATACTAGTTTTATTTCATTTGCTTAATAGAGATACCAAAATATGCCATCATACTCATTTATCACTTATACTTTAATTAATGTTACCTTTGTAGACAAAACTTCCCTTACTGCACTAGTAACTCGAACAAGAATTGAACATCCTATATCGAGTTTGGTAAGATTTAACACCTTCACTTAGAATAAATTGCTTTGCATTTAAACAAATTTTGTGTTTGTTTAATAATGAAAGAAACACTTGTTGATGCAACACCTTATTAGATTGCTACTAGTGTTCTTTGAAGCCTTTTGCAAGTTGACTTACAGGTGTGGAATATGATACATTACCAGATACATGATCCTAAGATGCAACATCAAGTTTCCTAAGACTCAAATTCCCTGAAAAGCCTAACTTTCAAGTTCAACTATCTTAACCATTTTAAGGGACACCCACCATGACTTCAACCTTTAATTCAACTTTCATCAAAACCGATTCATTTGAAGGAAACGTAAACCCAAGACCCTCCTTGTTGTTTATTGACGATGTAAGCAATATTATGTTATGTATGGGTCCCCATACTCTTCCCAACATAATAGGGTGTGTCATGAGACCACACAACAGATATCTAGATAGAAGTAAATCCTCACAATCTTTTTAAATTTTTGCATGATGAACATTTATTGAAATTGCTAAAAATAGAATCATTTAGTGAATTGAAAGAGTGATAATAAAAGTTAAAATTTTCTCCTTGAACTATTGCCCTTAGTCTCCATTTTCTTGCATGTCAAACTCTAAGTTCCTTATTTATGTGACCATCACATTCTTTTTCTTGTTTTGTTATTTCTTCTTTTCTACTATTTTTTGTGAACCCACATAAAAATATTTATAACACAAACAATAAAACTTTGCTTTATACTCTTATATCCCCTCATTTTGACATTAATTTTAAAAATCTCTCACTTTATTCCTCCTTCCTTCATGAGCTTTCCACTTTACATTGTATGGCACCCCTTTAATCAAAGTTTTCACTTTATGAAGAAGTTTCACTTACCTTTACTAGGATTATTTGATATTAAAAAATAAAAGACCTAAAGTGGCAAGCTCCAAAATATACAAATGGATTTTATTAATAAACTCATGGTTTATTTGGTTTTCATGAGAAACTTTCTCAATTTATGCCTTGGAAAATATTTGTTTATATCTTACCATTTCTGCTGGGCCACACCTCTAGTTTAGAAAATTTCGCTTTCCTTGCAGGCCCATTGCCATGCAATGTCATTCTTACCCAATAGTGGCCTGATGTTTTATAAAAATATTTCTAACAACTTCAAAAATGCCTGCAGGTCGTTGATTCAGATTTCAGCAGCTTGTACCTCTTTTATTCTCGAGACAATGCAATGCTTGTGTTATGGCTGCACTGAGTTTTGCAATACCCCTGCACCATATTAGAATGCACATCCCTTATTTCTAATGCCTAAATGTGCTGAAAACCCAACTTGGTCTGCAACTATTTTTCTATACCTTGTGCAATCCATTTCCTCCAACAACTACATTATCGTTGCTGATTGGGTAAAGGTAATGCCAGGTCTAATTATCATATTGTTTGGGAGGAATTTTATGGTGTAAAATTGAATGCACAAGTCATCATGCTATGTAATTATTAAGAATGCTACACTATCATATACACGGGGTGAACCTTATATAAAAATGGCCCGTGTTATCTTTAAACACATCTCAAAATAGTGTATGAACCATCAGATTGGGTTTTCATAAAGTTTTGAACAGATCATGGACTCCACTGCCACTTCACATTGATTTATCCAAATAATGCATTATGACATATTTGGAACCTCTCTAAGGGATGCGTAGGTTGTAGGATAGAAATCCTACGTGGAGGATTGGATCAATCTCTCACTATAGCTTGGTAGGGCCTGTGACACATCTCCTATTGTAGTAGCTGTTAGATAGGTTCTAATCTGGCTGTTCGGACTTCTTTGGAAAGACATTGACACTCAGAATCAATAGTGCACTTAGAATAATTGAACACCTCTGCCACCTTTAGAAAGTGTGTCGTATGTTGATCTTTGTACTTGACAAAGGGTACAAAATGCAACCTTTGAGAGATGCTTAAAGTAGAATGGTGTGTTCAATGTGCAAGTCATTTTACGGGTAAGTGCATGGATTTGTGACACAATTTTGGTTCTTAAGATGTTACTTTTTTTTGAAATCAACAAAATTTAATTTGCAAGAAAATGAAAATAGTTACGCTCAAAATTTCAAGATGCAGCAAGAACAAGAGTTGAAGTGCTTTGAGTCTAGTTTCTATGCTACTAATTCTTTTTGAAATTAATGAAGATTAAGGGTCTCAAAAAGGGGGGGCGAGGGAGAGGCGGAGGAAGGGGGCGGAAACAGGTCATGTTTTTATAAAAAAAAAATAGCATAGTGCCTGAGGGCTCCCCCATTTTTTATTAACTTTTTTTAGAATTTCAAAAATTTGAATGGTGAGAAATTAGCTAACACCATGTAGTTTATCCTCGTTCTTTTGGATAATTTTTTTAATGAATATATAGTATTTAATGAATTTTGAAAGTGGACACATGTTGAAAAGATGAAATTTGAGCGTGCTCCCCCTTAAATTTTTTGAAATCTAATCAAAAATTGAATTTTTTTTTCATCATGTGTAGAATGGAGTCTAGTTTTAAAAAATGTAATTTGTTTCACATTTTGATGAACGAGTAAAAGTCTATCATAAAACTAGCACATGTTGGTTTTTGACCAAGAAGGTGGCATTTACAATAGAAGTTATGGATCAAAACCTTAACTGAATCAAAACAAAAAAAGAATTATATATTTAGATAGCTAAAAGAGAGGTTAATGCCATCACATTTTTTTTATAAACTTGCATTGAAAGACGTGTAAATGTGATGGTGAGCATAGATGAAAATATGAAGAAATTTGGCAAATCCTGTCAATTCACTCATCCAAAGCAAGTCATTTGGCAAGTGCCAAATTTGGCGCTTGCCAAATGACCTGCTTTGAACAAAATCTAACTTTCCCCTCTCTTTGGTCAATCACTTTGATAATTTTGAGAGTGTGCAGTTTATGATTGTAGATGGATAGTTGAGGTTTTACCTTTCATACGCTCTTTGCTTCCTTACCCTAGCTGGATAACTCTCTATCTCTCTAAAGTCTCTCTCTCTCTCTCTCTCTCAGGTCTCACTCCTTCCCATGCTACCTAGACTACTCTCTATCACTCGAATCCCCTCTCTCAAGTATTGTTCCCTCCCACCCTACCTAGATAAATCTATCTCACTCTAACCCCCTTTCTCACACTTCCTCCCTCTCTCTCCCCCTCTAGTATTTTTGTCTCTCACTCCATTTCCTTATGTTAGGTCGTTATCTTTCTCTCTTTGTCTCTCTCTGTCAAGTCTCTCCCTCTCTCAGGTCTCTTACTCACTTCCTCTATCTCTCTCCCACTCCCTCTCTCTCTCACACACACACACCATCTCTCTCTATCCCCCACTCCCTCTCTCTCTCACTCCCTCTCTCTCTCCCTCTCTCTCAGGTCTCTCCGTCCCACCCTCTCTCTCTCTCTCAAGTCTCTCCCTCCCAGCCCTCTCCCTCTCTCTCCTCCCTCTCTATCTCACTCCTCTATGTCAGGTCTCTCTCTCCACCCCCTCTCCCTCTCACCCCTCTCTGTCTCTCTTTTCCGTCTCCCCTCCCTACCCCTCTCCCCTCTCAGGTCCACTCCTCTATCTCTCTCACTTCCTCCTCTCTCCCTTCCTCCTATCTCTCTCCCTCTGTCTCTCCCTCTCTCTCAAGTATCTCCTCCCCACCACATCTCCCTCTCTCTCCCACCCATTTATCTGTCTCCCACTCTCTCTCCCTCTCCCTCTCTCTTAGGTCTCCCTCCCACCTCTCCCCTCTCTCCTCAAGTCTCTCCTTCCTATCCCCTCTCCCTCTCACAGGTCTCTCTTTGTCTCCCACTCACTCCCTCTATCTCTCTCCCACGCCCTCTCTCTCACTCACTCTCTCTATCTCTCTCCCTATCTCTCTCCCCCTCTCTCTCAGGTATCTCCCTCTCACCCCCTCCCTCTCTCTTAGGTATCTCCCCACCCCTCTCTC
>VDFB02373365.1:85362426-85397799 GCA_007258455.2 Sequoia sempervirens
TTAAGGGTTAAGGGTAGAGGGTTTAAGGTTTACAGTTTAAGGGCAGAGGGTTTTGGGGTTTAGGGTTTAATGGTTAAGGGTAGAGGGTAGAGGGTTGAGGGTTGAGGGTAGAGGGTAGAGGGTATAGAGTTTAGGGTTTAAGGGTTGAGGGATTAAGGGTTGATCATATGGCCTGCAGTTCGAAGGATTTCATTAGTTTCTCACTCCCACTCCCTTAATCCCTCAAAACCTATATTCTTATCAAAACCTAACTAATCTTTATTCTCTTATGTAAGAGAATATTAGTAGGTTTAGAACCCTATATTGAAAACTATATGATATTATCATCAAGATACCAAATTTGGCACAATATCCTTGAAAGGAATTGTAAGGGGTTTTTACATTGTATGATAACACATTGGGAAGAGTTAGTGGGATTGTGTAAGAAGTTAGTGGATTTGTGTAAGAGGTTAGGTGAGATTCACACATGTGTGAGAAGAGAGTAGGATGGGTAGGCTAGGACACTTGTTGTGTATGTTGACAAGTTTCAGGGAGGTGGAGAGAATTAAAAAATAGGAAAAAATATTAATGAGGGTTAGGGATATGGATTGAATCAATTAATCATAGATTAATTAATTTAATAGGGATGGGTTAAGTTAACAAACTATGGGTTCATTAACTTGGCTAGGGTTAAAAGTTGGAGAATGGGCTAATGGTGATTAGGATGGAATTAAATAATGAGAAGATGGTAATGAAGGCTAATTAACCTAACTTAATTAATTAAGTATTAATTTATTAAGTTGGAAGGTTTGGGGCTAAGATTATATTTAAGGTGGTGGATAAATGTAGCAGGAAAATAATTAAATAAATAATACTTATTTATTTAATTAATTATTAGGATAAGGGAAAAGGTTAAATTAATTAAATAAATAATAAATATTTATTTAATTGAATACTAGGATCGGTAAAGTGTGGTTACGTCACATTTTAGGTGTCTACACATATATATACATGCATATACACATACACATAAATGCGCACACACACGTATCTTATAAAATCAAGTCATATAATTTCTTTAGGTCATATTCAATCATGTTCTTTGAACCTTTGTAGGACACATGGCCTACCAATTTGAATTGCTTGTTCATGTTGCTCTCCAACTTTCCAGAAGAAAGTTAAATTATTGAGTGGAGAGCGGTTGTGGCTTTATAATTTCATCCATGTGAGGCAGCTTTGAGAGTTAAATGGCTAAATTTAAATAAATTAATTGTAATTGATAGAGAGAAATCCATCGACACCTACTAAATGATGAATTTCTGCCACATCAAAGAAATCATATTACTGAATGTATGTCAATTTGAATGTTCCCAAATTGAATTCGAATTTTTTTTACAAGTATAATCCGATAGCCATCATTACAAGTAATTCCTGGGAGTCTAGAGAAATTTTGTGTAGGATATTTTCAAGAGGGTTTGGGCTAAAACTTTGTGCCATCAAGTCCTTCAAGAGAATTTATGTGTAGGACATTCTCAACAGGGTTTGGGTTCAAACTTTGTGCCATCAAATCAACTTTGCAGATATTTTTTCCAATTTATTTTTGTGCGTGTATATATATACACAGGAAATGCCCAATTGAAAAAAAAAAAACTATTTTTCATTACTAGTTCATGGTTGAAACAAAAGATCTTTAGAGATTCTCTTAAGTGTATTTGATTCAATACATCAAAGTTAGGTTGAGTTACCAAGCTAGATAAACTTACTTCAGTTGAATGAAATTACTCTCACTGGTAATATATCTGTTACATTTGTAGAAACAAAACCCATTTACATCAACCCACATTTCCACTCTGGTTGGTCTAAGATAGATTGCTAGAACATGGAGAAAAAAAAATGTTACAATTTGATATTGGTGCAAGATCTTGATATTACAACACTTACCATGTGTGATTCTAAAATATTCCTTCCAGTTGGAAAAGGTTTTGCTTTGAAACCACAAAATTTGTTTTACATATCTTCTATGATAAGAGATTTGTGCACAAATGGAATGCATGTCATCATCCATTACCCAAAACAGTTTTCTTCATAGGTGCATAGTTGACAACAACTTTTGGTCCATTACAAAGAAAATGAAAATCAAAACCTGTCCAACATGTGTCAGTGCCATTTTCAAAGAAGGTCAATAAGTTGGCGATTCAAGGGTTTGATAATCAATACACAATTGGCTACAATTTCTGATAAAAAGATAGTACCACTAAATCTGAAATTTTTACATCACTAAATATTGAAGGTAGGAACAATCATCATAAATAGTTTGAAAGATAAAATTTCTATAATTCATGTTCCATGCTTTCTTCTTCTTTTTTTTCCCTCCTAGTACAAGGTAGCCCATAAACCACCTAATAAAGGTATAAGACCTCTTCAGCTTGTTTGAATTTTTTTTCCTTTTTAGTAGCATTTATTTCTTTTGTTGAAGAGTTTGCAAAAGTTGTAGGATTTAGTGAATTATTTTGGCACAAAGCATTGCTCATTTTGGAGATAGTCCAAGCTTTAGAGATCATATGGCCTGCAGCTTGAAGGATTTCATTGGTTTCTCTCCCACTCCCTTTCTTGGGTCTTTCCCCCCACCCTAACTGAATAACTCTCTCTCCCTCTCAAGTCTCACTCCCTCCCACACTACCTAGACTAATCTATCTCACTCCAATCCCCTCTCTCACACTCCCTCTTTTTCAGGTCTCACGTACCTCCCACCCTACCTAGACAAATTTATTTCACTCCAACCCCCTCTCCCACACTCCCTCTCTATCTCCCCCTTTGGTCTTTTTGTATCTCTCAAGCCTCATCCCTCCCAACCCCTCTCCTATTTTTAGGTCTTTCCCCCCACCCTAACTGGATAACTCTTTATCCCTATCAAGTCTCTCTCTCTTAGATCTCACTCCCTACCACACTACCTAGACTAATCTCACTCACTCTTATCCCCTCTCTCTCTATCTCAAGTCTCACTCCCTTCCTCTCTATATTTGGAAAAGATTTCAAAGCAACATATTTGGCACTCGCTAGATTTGGCGAGCACCAAATGTGTTTTTACCTTGAAATGGTAAAATGGGTTGACCCCGTGATTCAAGCCCACATGCTTTTGCATTTGTTTGGTTCAGCGATTTCTCCGAAATAATGAGGAAATAAGTGTAAGCATTGTATACCACATTTATTTGAAGAAACACAAATGATTCAATGTTTCCTATATATTCTTGTTTTGATACGTATTTTGAGTTTCATTATATAAATGAATGCTTACTTTTATAGATATCTACTTTGTGACATTTCTTTCTCTAAGATGAATCACTCAAGGTTATAAATCTAGTCATTACTCATTTGAACTGTTGAATTGCTAGTGTATGTTATTTTATGTTTAAGGAATATTATAAACCTTTCATGAGTAGCAATGACGGATATAAATTTTATAATGAATTAGTAAGTAGAGCTATATTAGATTGAGCCATAACCACTAGTTTTATCACTATAAGGTAGTGATACATGTTTTAAACCACCAAAAATATTATTGTCAATGTAGAATGATGACACTATATGATGACTATATATTTCCTTGAATAAACATCAACAGTCCACTAGAAACCTCCCAACCCACTCATACTTAAAGAATATCATTAGATGTGTAATTTATTTTATAAATTATATTTTTCACATCTAAGAATTTCAAGGGTACAAGGGGTGTATACGAATGTGTGATATGTTCATAATCCTTGTCATGTATGAATGAACATTTCATTTCTTAGTATTGTAACATGTTATTGGAAGAATGAAGAAGGTGATCTTTGGGTTTGTTGTCATTGATGCCAACACTGATTGGTAACTGACTGAGTAAACTGTATGTCTAC
Organism: Sequoia sempervirens; assembly: GCA_007258455.2. Lineage (NCBI taxonomy): Eukaryota > Viridiplantae > Streptophyta > Pinopsida > Cupressales > Cupressaceae > Sequoia > Sequoia sempervirens. The sequence goes on from VDFB02373365.1 coordinate 85,366,302, forward strand.
ACTGATCTGGTATTTTGATCCGAAAATCCTCTCAGTAAAAGGAAATTCTACAAGCTTTTGATATGTTGCTCAGGAGTGTCAGATACAACTATAAACAATTTTTAGTAAGTTTGTGTGATCTGGTTGAGCTATCCAAGTGACAAAAGATCGACATTCTTTTGGCCAACAGGGTTATGACTTGTTTATCTTATAAATGTTTAAAGTGTTCTTCATTAGGTCTGAGTCGACCTAATTAATGTTTGTTATTATTTTTTGAATGCACCAAAAGAACTTTTGATCTAAGCCGACAAATCTTTTTGAGTTATGCATTCAATTAGGCTGACCTAATTGATATATAAAGATGAAGCTATGTATATATGTAAGTGATGCGGATGAAGTACATAAGGTTATGGATATAGAAAAAGGAATAGTGTGAGATACAGTAATGCGACAAGTGTGATAGTGCAAAGGTTTTAATAGTGGTGTATGCCTACGACTAGAGCAGAAGTTTTGATATTCCATAGCCTAATCAAAACTTATCTTTGCACATTGAAGGTGTATTTACTCAGTTCATCAATTGGCAGTGAGCCATACCTTTTTGTATCTTGGCAATAATTCATTTTTTTTATTCAGGTTGTGATCCTTTCAAGGATAGTACATCCTAGTAGTGAGCCTTGTAATATATTATAATCGGTTATAATATATTGTGAGCTAATCCTCATTGTCGTTTTTACCTTTTTGGTTTTCCACGTAAAAGTCTTGGTGTCAATGTGTTATGATCTCTTTTATATTTTGGTTTACTCTTGCAGCTAGATGTGGATTGATAATTGGATTGTTAGCAAATAATTATGTTAGCAGAATACCGATTCATCCCCCCTCTTAGTATTTAGTGTACTCAACAATTGGTATTAGAGCTTGGTTTCTCTGAAGAAGTCTTACAGCTTGAGGAAGATCCCATAATTTGAATACATGGCTAACAAAAGCTATCTTGCTCCTCTGGAAGAAAATTTTGTATATGAGGAAATCAATGCTGCCCTTGAAGAATTGGACAAAAGTGAAGATGAGAAGGAAACTCTAAAAGGATACTTAAAGGAAGCAAATGAATGCATCATAAAGTTAAGAGAGCAAATCAAAAAGTTTAGGGAAAGGCATAGAGAAGTCAGTGATCAATTGAAAAAGGCTAATGAAGACATTGCCAGACTAAAGGTGCAAGTAGAAGAAAAGAAGTGAATTGAGGAGTGTCAGAAAGCTGAGATTCAAAATAAAATTGATGAATGTACAAAGCTTAAACAAGAAGTGGTAACCCTAAGATCTAATATGGAAAAAGTGAAAGCTCGTGAAGAAAAATTCAAAACAAGCTCTATGCTTGATGACTTGACTACATCTCAAAAACCTCCTAAGGATAAAAGTGGTCTAGGACTTGAAGAAGGACAAAGCTAAAGGAAAAACCTATTTCCAGCAAAGTGGGCAATCAAAAGAAGTTTCAAGGCAATTTTCATCAAATCAAGAACCAAAGGAGCAATATCGGAAGGATTCCCATCCAATAGCCTAATGATTAAAGGTACCCATCTTTTAATGGATTTTGTTTCTCATGCAATAAATTCAGTCATAGAGAAATAGAATGTAGAAGTAGGATGAACCAGAATAGAATAAGTTAGAATGTTGGATTCTTTATTGGAAAATGCTATGCTTGCAATAAGTTTGGACATAGAGCTACCGAGTGTAGAAGCCAGATAATGTTGAATAGGTTTAATGCTAGTAGAAGGATTCAATATTTTCAAGGCTATTGTTACAAATGTAATATCTTTGGACATAAGGTAATCAGTGTGGGTCAAGGATGAATGCAAATCAGTTTGATCAAAGATATTTTGTGTGCTACACTTGCAACAAACTAGGACATATCTCAAAATTTTGTAGGGGAAAAATTAGGAAGAAACCTAATCTGGAACAAAAGAACAAATTTGTGTACAAAGTGGATCCTACCATAGTAAGAAAAGAAATGGCTAATACTTGGAGGAAAAAGGAAGAACCTACGAAAAATGATGATTCAAATACATATGTATCTGCATCCGGTGTAGATACCTCTTCCAAACATTGAACCCGGTAATGGTTTTAGGGGGAGCAATTATAGAGAAATCTAAAAAGCCCCTAATTGACACAAGGATATGTGGTGTGAGTTATCATTCTAAAGGCATTAGAGAAATCTTTGGCAAAAAATAGGTAGATTCAGAGAATTATGAAACCCTCTTTGGTTTACAGTGTGTTTCATAAAGTATTTGTCAGCTTTAAAAGTTGAAAGGAAATAAATGTGAATTAGGGAAAAATTCATAAGTAATAAAGCAAGAAGCTAAGTTAAGGTAAGGCACATTTGTGCAATTGGGAAGAAGCGGTGAAATTTGAAGTGAGTTAAAGGTGATTCAGAGCATCGTACATCAAAACCCTAGTTCTCGGCAAGCAGAAAAGGTATTCTTTGTTCTCTAAATTTTGTGGATTTTAAAGTTGAAGGAACTTTATGTTAAAGCATATTCAAGCTATTTGAGGAGAATGGCTACTCCTACTGTTGTGGAAATCTTTGAGAGACCCCAACCTAGATTTAGAATATTTTCATGGAAAGTGTATGAAATGATCTCGTGGGTGTGTTCTTGCATATTCCAAGCCATGTGCTACCCATTGAAGATACAAGAACATACATTCATGGGAAGTTAGAAGAATTCAATCACCGAGAGCTAAAGGATTTTTGGGACAATGAGTTGATGGGAGATGATCTACTGCTTAAGCCAGAATATGAAAACCTAGTTCGAATGAAGTTGAATGTTTGGAACTGGTTTCCAAACTTTTCCAGTGAGAGTGAGGCAAAGTTAGAATGGCCCTCAATAGGGTTCATAAAAAATTTGTGTGGACAAATGAACCAGGGGTTATCAACAAGGGGGCAATTCGAGCTGTAACTGGTCTTTGTGGTACTGGAACCATTCAGTTCTAAAGGTGGTGAAAAATGATGAAGCCACAAGGCTAATTGGTGCTAAATTTGATGGAAGATCTTTAACTACAAAGTATGTTTCCATCATGATTGGGTAGAAAATTTATTTCACCAATAGGGTAAATTCAGTGTCTACTACGATAATTCATACTATGTATGAAATGGTGGAGAAAGGAAAATATTTTGATCTTTGTGAGTTGCTTAGGTTGCAACTTATGGAGAACCTGAGTATGACTAAGGCAAAGAATCATGTCTTTAAATTTGGCACTCTAGATGTTTGCTTGTTATTCTATTTCTTGAGGGAGTTACCAAGAAGAAAAGGCATAATATGAGATAACACCAAGCCGGTTGCTCATCATATTTTTTATCGTATACGCATTCTAAGAGATTTTAGGGCTCAAAACAATGCCCTAACTGATTTCTTTGCAGTATTTCAAAATGAAATGCATGAAAGAGACCAGATTCCAAGGAGTTTGGTGAAGAAGTATGAAAAAGAGATAACCTTTCTTGTATCTACAGATGAATGCATCATTCAAGCTGTAGAACCCAGAACTCGATGGATTGAACCACTGGGATATGATATTGATGAACAAATGGAGGAGAGGTACATTGAGATTTTGTTGGACAGTCCTAAGGACCCCTCTCTACCGAGGCATGGAACTTATGAGGATAAATCTACTGAAGTACATTTAGAGGCTATCGCATCTAAAAAAGAAGGAAAGTTGAAGCTTTCTTCCAAGGTCAAACATTTTATAAGGATGATATAGAACAGTTGAAGGAGGCTCTTGATGAAAGAAAATCCAAATCTGCTGAAAAACCCTCCAGACCTAGAAAATCAGGAAGACTATATTCCGGTGCTACACCAGCACCTATCTCCAGTACTGCCACCTCCAGTGCTACTAATATTGTGAAAGGGAAGAAGAAAGAACAAAGTTTCCCTACATCTGTTGATATTGTTGCCCCTACCGGTCCCAGTAACAAGGCATCTAAGAAAAAGGAAATACCTCCTGTTGCACCATCTGTTGCTTCAAGAAGAAGAAGAGTAAAACAAAAGGCTGACAGGAAAATAAGTTTGAGTGATGCTATTGAGGAAGAAATAGAACTTGGCATAGAAGAAAAGCATCAACTGAAAAGAAACAAAAAGGTTAGTACCTCCCATGAAGGAGCCATAACCAGATTTGATATCTCTACAAATGAGGAGTCAGAGGAAGAGGAGGATACTTACTGAATCCATGCACATACAAAGAAGAATGAAGAAGGCTCATTTGATCCTATGGAGGACATGCCTGGATCTCATTTGGTAAGTGATCAACCACCTTTAAATCTAGGAGCCTTAGTAAACAATATGATTGGCGATGACCATATGCCAACTACTGAGTTATATGATAAGGTTAATGATGAAGGGAAAGAAACCATCATAAGTGCATTTATTCAGTACATAGTTATTTGTAATATAAATATGGATACCATATATTCCAAAGTTATTGAAAATGTGTGGAAAGAATTAGTACTTAGAGGGCAAGAGGCTTTAAATGTTGAATTCAAGATGAGAAGTGAAGCCTTAAAATCCATTAGTTCCACTTTTTTAGAGATATAAGCTACAAATCTACTAAAATAATGTTCTACATTGATTAGAGTCAAGAAGAGAGTTAATATGTTAATGACTAAGGAAGATGACCATATGTAAAAAGTAAGGCAAGAAACTTAGGATGTAATTAGGCAATTAGCAAGGAGCTATGGGGCAAGAACCAGTTCTTCATCCCACACTGCTCAGGCATAAGAACATGCTACGGTTGCAGAAGTAATGGATAATTCAGTCTTGGAGACTATTGTGAGACACTTGGTGTTTTGGAGACCCCTGCCCCTCTGATTGACACGGAAGAAACTACCAGCAAAAGGTTTGATGATCAACATAAATATCTTCTCGGTGATAAGAGAGAAGAACATCAAGAATCTACCAGAAATAGGGAAGAGAAAAACAAAGATGAAGGTGAAGGGAGTAAGGACAAAAAGAAGAATGACGACAAGGATGATGAGGATAGAAGGGAGAAAGAAAACATACACAAGTCCTCTAGAAATTCATCCAGAGAAGAAGAAGAAGAAAAAGAGAAGGAAAAAGAAGAAGAAGAAAAGAAGAAATAGGAAGACAAGAAAGTCATTCTAGCTGAGAAGAGCAAAGGAGAAATTTCCAAAGGCCCTGAACTATCAAAGCCATCCAGAGAATCATCTGGAAGTACCCATAAAGGTCTTCTTTCAAGGAAAATTGTACTTCAGCCTGTGCTTCCACCTCAACTAGTTAAGCTGCTATCACACCCAGGTTATGTGGGCATGACAAAGATCACACCTAGTGACAAAGTAAAACTAAGTGATACCTTTCTCAGCTCTATCACATAAGAAGCTACAGAGTCATATCAAAAGGGAAATGAATTGATAAATGAAGCTACCAAAGATTTATAGGAGACAACCCCCAGTGTTACAACAGGTAACTCTTTAGCTCCAATTGACAATTTAAAGCTTATAGTTGATTCAGTCAAAGAGTACACATCTAACCTCAAGGTACAAACTGCAAAAGAAGTGGAGTTGAGTCTGTTAGAGAAAAGAGTGTTGTTTCTGCAAGACAAGTGTACAATTGCACATGACAAGGTTTTGTAAACTTTGAAAGAGGTAAGAGAATGTGATGAAGAATCCCAGCTGCTATTTGTTTACTACATGAAGTCGTCGGAAGCCACTCGAGGTATCAAGGATTTAATGGACTCGATTGAGTCTCAACTTGTAGATGCCTCTAGAGATGATAAGATTGCAGATGATAGAAACTATGTTAGGTGGGTTTCTATTGTAGATCTTTAGAGAAAAATTTACATCCTGCAAAGGTAGAAGGAAGATGCTATGAGATGGTATGCACAACTTGGAGACTTGGTTATGTCCAGACATGTCTCTATATCAAATGCATTGATGGAAGTAGAAAAACTTGAGAAGATGAACATTGTTCCAACCACTTTGGAAAAAGGAGAAGAATGCCTAGCGGAATTAGAATCTTTGCATAAAACTCTTTCTAGGGAAAAAGGAGTCTGGGATGATGGAAATCCAGCTTGGAAGTGAATATCAAGGAGTTATAGGGTGCCTCCAATTCTTGATTTGAAGTTTTTATCTTTTCCCGGTCCTTTTGCATTGATGTCTAAGGGGGAGAAGAGGAGAAGAGGATAAGAGTAAGTATAAAGAATGTTATGTTATGTTTTTTTTATTTTGTACATATGCTGGGGGGAGTTGAGTGCATTAGTGTTGCACAATATTTGTTTTGAAGCAAGTATCATTTTTGGCACATGTTGCCATCAATGACAAAAGGGGAGATTGTTGGAAGAATGATGAAGTTGACCTCCGGGTTTGTTGTCATTGATGCCAACACTGATTGGTAACTGACTGAGTAAATTGTGTTTCTACACTGATCCAGTATTTTGATCTGAAAATCCTCTCAATAAAAGGAAATTCTATGAGCTTTTGATATGTTGCTCAGGAGTGTCAGGTACAGCTATAAACGAGTTTTGAGCAAGTTTGTGTGATCTGGTTGAGTTATCCAAGTGATAGAAGATCGGTATTCTTTTGGCCGACAAGGTTATGAACTATTTATCTTATAAATGTTTAAAGTGTTCCTTCATTAGGTCTGGGCTGACCTAATTAATGTTTGTTATGAATTGTTGAATGTGCCAAAAGGACTTTTGATTTAAGTTGACAAATCTTTTTGAGTTATGCATTCGATTAGGCCGACCTAATTGATGTATAAGGATGAAGCTATGTATATATGTGTAAGTGATGTGAATGAAGTACACAAGGTTATGGATATAGAAAAAGGAATAGTATGAGATATAGTAATGCGACAAGTGTGATAATGCAAAGGTTTTAACAGTGGTGTATGCCTATGACCGAAGCAGAAGTTTTGATATTCCAAAGCCTAATCGGAATTGATCTCTGCACATTGAAGGTGTATTTACTTAGTTCATCAATTGGCAATGAGCCATACCTTTTTGTATCTTGGAAATAAGCCATATTTTTTATTCAGGTTGTGAGCCTTTCAAGGACAGTGTGTCTTAGCAGTGAGCCATGTAATATCTTATAACCGGTTATAATATATTGTGAGCTAATCCTCACCATGGTTTTTCCCTTTTGGGTTTTCCACGTAAAAATCTTGGTGTCAATGTGTTATGATCTCTTTTATGTTTTGGTTTACTCTTGCAGCTAGATGTGGGTTGATAATTGGATGGTTAGTAATTAATTGTGTTAGCAGAATATTGATTCACCCCCCCTCTCAATATTTGGTGCATTCAACACAAGCTACATGTATTTCACATGGAATCTAGTGTGTATTAATAGGGTTGCCCCCTAGGCTGCAGAGCCTAAAGTGTAGGAAAAAAAATTATTCTCTTGTTCTTTGACCACCCTCTTAGCAATTATGGGCATAGAGATTTGCAACCTCTTAGGAATTATTGAATATAGGTTGGAGCACCAACAATTCCCTTCTCAAATAACAAAGTAATGCTTTTGATTCTCAAAGAGTCTTTAAAAGTATCTTTTGGGAATCATTTTTAAATTTTCCAACACGTGACTCATTCTACTCTCTAATTCTCTACTTACTCCATATAAACATTTCTTCATCATTTATACTCACATTCATCATTGTGTGGGATTTCTATAGTAAGTTATTCTCCATGCTTTTTGCATTCTAGGAAGTCTTCTAATGTGCTATTAGCACACATTTGTATTCCTAAAACTATCATTTGTATTCCTAAAACTATGATAATATATTCTTTCATTGGATTCTTCCTAGAATATTATGCTTTATATACTATTAGACTCCACCCTTTTGATATTTTTTAGCTTTCTTTTTTTTCTATTTTATGACAATAAATTCTTTCATTGGATTCTTCTTAGAATTTTATGCTTTATCTACTATTAGACTCCACCCTTTTGATATTTTTTAGCTTTCTTTTTTTTTTCTATTTTAAATCTATGCACTTGGTAGTTATCATCATTGTTTCCTATATTTGCAAGTTTCTATTAACATATCACTTTGAATATTGGGATTTGTGTGCTTTCCTCTCTTCTTTGGAAGAGCAATTAAACCAATTTCATTTTTTTCATTTATAGATTTTTCTGCTAGCATATTTATATTTTCATGTGTTCATTGTTATTATGTCCATTTTACAAGTTTTTTTTATCATAGTATAATATAACAATATTTTATATATACAAAAGCTAGATCCACGACAAAATAAGCCATAATAGAATCCAGATATATTTTCTATCATAATCAATCTATCTACCTATTACTCCTCTTGTCACCAATCCCTAATTTAACATTTGTTATTTAGTCTTCAAACTAATTCAATTCTTCTATTAGAATAAATTCATATTTCCTTTTTCATTCATGAAACTCAACTCTAATTACTATTTAAACTAATATAATTTAGCTATAAACACTTCGTATTTAAATAAAACGACCCAAGAAATTAGTAGCATTCTAATTATTTGTTTGGCTACTAATTATTTGTTTGCTGTGGTTCCTTTGCATTAATGTTGTTTATTACATTGGGTTAGGTATCACGTATTCTTTGTTTTAAGACATGCTGTAGTAAAATAAATTAATTACACACTCCTTTCCTTAGCAAACTCTAAGTAGTGAAACATAAATGTGTCATTTAATAATCTATACTTAGAAAATTATTTCAACCTTAAACTATCAGAATTATGCTTGACAAAATATATATTAAACACTTCAAATTTCGTAAAAAAATTAAGAGAATTTGAGATGTCTAAATTAAAATGTACATTTCAAAGAATTTATTATGATCGCGAGTTGAACCATAACTCTGTATTTGAAAGTATTTATTTCAGGTGATAATAGAGATTTAAAAGTTTAAATTGATAGAAATATTAATTTGATTTTTAAGATTAAAGAAGCTAAATTTTTTATTGTTTTATTAAGATTCAATTATGTAATTTTTGCGTCAAATTTATTGATTTATATTTTACTTGTGATTTTTACAAACTCATTTCTCATTTCTCATGAACCTATTTAACACTCATTACATCTAGATGATATTTATAAGGGTGAAACAAGACTTTTAGATCATCACCCATCCTAACACTATTCTCACTTGAATACACTTGACCATAATTTTTTTCTAAAATCAAATCTACTTAACTTATATAAAACATTTGACAAAGATTATTCCTTATAAACTATATTACTAAAGAAACTTATCAAAACACACAAAATATATTATAGAAACCAAAATATAGAAACCCTAACCACCACTATACCCTCCATATGTCTTCTCAATCATCAATACAAGTATCTCTTCAAATTTAACCGACCAATAAGCTATTGGTGAAGGGAATTTTTATTTACTCAATTTTTTATTCAAAGTGAATGCTTTACTCTGGCTTTGGGTCCCTCCCTCCGAAGGAACGTGGTAATATCAATCTTTTATTCAATAGGTTCTTGATCACAAATTTTCCCGTGAGCCTTTTTTCAAAACAAGACTAACTTGGAAGCAAGTTGTCCGCTAGTCATGTCACGACCAAATTTTCTATTTCTATAAATAAAAGGTCAAAGAGATTTTATTTGCCTAAAAAATCATAGTAGGTATTTCATCGATTCATGAAGACTTTTAGCACAAAGGATTTCCTATACATCTATCATTCCTTATCCAAGAAGTTATTCTAGAATTTTTCTACTTCCTCATTTGCCATGCCGACGCTGTAAGGTACGAGCAAAAGGAAGCCTCCTTTAATTGAACCATAATTCGCAGTCAAATCTGACTTATTCAGAGAATGACAATATGAAGCTCTTTATATTCGGTTCAGTTCTTTTTAAAAATCCAATCAAACAGCAGATAATATAATTTTGATTAGTGGACTACTCTGATTTTCTAATTAGTTTGTGCTTATTTTTATGCATCTTCAAATGGTTTAGATTCATTTCTCAAATTAAATGTTTATATCCCATAAACGTATACAGTTGTGTGAATCCCCTTCTTGGCAATATAAAATGTGAATTTGGGGCAAGGACCATTCAGCTAAGAAAACTGACTTTGCCAGGTGCAGAGATGCAGCAATGAGATTTTACTGATCACAGACAAGAATGTATCTGTTTTGAGCAGTTACCCCATATTCTCATTTGTGGCTGGAGAATTCCTCTAGTCGGAGGGATCACATTCCTTCTGGGTGCAACTGTTGGAGTAGAAAATACTAGGGATGACGGATTGTGTTGTGAGCTCAAGTGGGCTTTGGTAGTGGCCGGGGATCAAACCAGGATGAACATAAATAGCATGTGTTAACATCCGAACCCTGGGTGTCACCAGTCCAAAACCAAAACATACAAATATAGTCAGCACACATTACGACACTCTTTTCCACAGGATCTCTCGTACAACTGCAGATTATATAGATCTTCTCCCCCAAGCTTTAGCCACTACGGATGGAGTATGTAGAATCTTATTTTGAGGATTACAAAGTATCAAATTAAAGTTCACATAATACTCTAGCAAACACAAAGATAATGTAAACAAGATTTTCTACAGATCAGCAATTGGTTGATTCAGAGGGAGGAAACTCCCCTGATTCAGTTTTAATCTTCGACTTTCACAGATGAGATCTAAATGATAGACAAAAATGTTGGTCCATTATCTCCTTCCTACAGGAACCATTGGTTCATTTTTGTCAGTCATTACATTTGCTCCCACAAGAATTAACTATCCAAATATTTACAATTTCCCTTTAAATCTTAAGAGCACTAGGCACAGCAGCTAATACAAGTCTTTCATTCAGTTCATATGAGTCTCTTTCACAATGCATTACATTGCCAGGCCAGGAGAAGCCTTAGCTACTCAACACATGTTAGTTGCAAGGATGCATCATGCCGTCTAAATCTGGGACAGTGTGTGAAGTTGCAAGGACGCATCATGCCATCCAATTCTGGAAGCAGCATGGGTACAGCACCCACCCAACAACATTTATCCTCAATGCTTTGGCAATTTTAAATGGCTAGGCCATAGTACCTAAATCTTAAATAGAAATCCATCATTTTTACGGGCCTAAAGTTCTGAAATTAAAGGTAAATGGCAACGTTAATTAGTACTACTGTACTATTCTCGGATGATGAGTTGCAAGTTATATACCATTTGCAGGAAGCTGATTGCATGGTGTGCAATCCCACCAACCAGCTAGGAGTTCTGCACATGGTCAGATGTGCAGTGAGCAACATTAGAATATGAAATCATGAAACAGCTGGAAGTTAATCTTTCTCTGCCATCTGAGAAAGAAACATTGAATGCTGGGTGATTTCACCAGGGAACGCACTCACTCAATTGTGCAGTGTCAGACTGTCAGATATGAACACAAAAGACTGAATAATCTGCTCTCTAATCATTTTTCATAATTTTGTTTTATATTATCCATCTTTGTTTGGGCAATAAGGGTCTGCAGACTCTATCCACCCTGTACGAAGTCAACTTACAGATTATGCAGAGCTTGCAGCACCTCAAGAGCTACTCCGAGGTCTGGTGTCTCAAGAGAGCACATAAATCTGACCAAGAAGCTCAAGGATTTTTCTTTACTTTGAATTGGTGAATCTCAGGGATCAAAGGCTAATGTGTGCTTATTAGGATTCCTGAGTTCAAATCTTGGCTGCAGAGAAATTCTACAAAAAAGGGTACTCATCAGTTATGTGAAACCAGGCAGACATGGTAATCAGGAGCGATTGTACCTAAGCACAGGAGGAATTGACCCAGTCCTGTGAAAGGAAAAAGTCCAATGGTCTCACCTGTGTTATCTGACAAGAGTATTTGCCCTTGCCCAGGCATTAATTAACTCAAAGGTAATTAAGGACCGAAGATGGATTACCATTGTGAAGCATAGTCTAATGGTTAACCATCCTGTGCAAACAAGAGCATACAATTTGCTTGAATTACATTATTATAGTTTTCTTTAACAAGATATGATCTAACTAAACAGGCTTGAGAAAAGTGGACCCTGCATGCTATTCCCTACACGTCTTTGTTAGAAAATGTGGTCAATATACTTGCTAAGCACAACACTACAATAAATAAACAAAATCCAATCCATTATTCTTGACACCTTCAATTTTAGATATGGAGAAAGTTTTATTCATGTTTCAAATTATATCTTAGACAAAACTCAACTCAATTCGAGCGCAAGATGTCCCAGACAGGGACATCCTTCTGGTGTTTGAAATGCAGCTAGCAGTGGAATGCATTTTAGCTAAGGAGAAACCTTTATTTGCATTTCAAATTATATCTCATGAAAAAATTCATCTAAATTTATATGAAAAATATTCCATAACAGGAACCATTTATAGTGAACCATTTCTAGTGATCGTATTGCTGTTGGCAGTCGACTGTATGTAGCTAAACATTCTGTGTAACACTGATGTGGATCAATTTATCCCTCATAGACTATCTATTCTCACCAAACAAAAATAAATTCCCAATTGACAATGAACGTAGAGCAATCCTTTGTATTTCCAATCTATAATTGAAGTTTCAAAGATTTATTTGTTTAGTAGACTCAACAGACCAGAGTAGACAACACCTTAGAAACAGAACGACCAATAAAAGCAGAGAGCATGGCATGAGATTCAAATGTCTAAAATGTCCAAGAAAAGCTACATTATCATATACAATGCCCAAAATGCCAGAAAGATACAATTTGCCATGCATGGAGCACATAAAGAAATAGTCAAAATAGCAAAGCAGCAGCAAAACCAACTTTGCTGACAATATCTGATCAATCTCTTCGTGTTCCTCTAGAGCATGAAGCCAAACTGCCTACCAATAATGATGCAATTGCTTCAAAGGAATCAATATCAGCAATTGCCCTTCAATAATAAAAAAAGAAAGACAGATACTGATGGCTGCTAAATTCAGCGAAGGCTATCCATGAAAACCGTAAGAAGTAGCCAGCCAATATTACATATCTGATATCAAGTAACCTTAAGCAAATTCATTGACCAGAGTTCCATGGATTTGATCTGAAGACCTCGCTGCTGTATTTCACAACATGATTGCAGAGAAGCAGGTGCGGCTTTGTTAAGTAAGTTATCAAACTGGCCAAAGAAAAGAAAAAATCATTCATCTTTTCTAATAAATTTAATAATCCAGATTTACATCATAATAGCACTCAGAATTCATGAATAGCTCTAGCTTCTTGTTCTTTCCTTCTGAGGTTTCATTGTTTACCAGAAAATAAGCAGGATTCAGGATTTGATCTCGTCTTTGAAGAAGATGAAGAGGAACCAAGGGTTAGCTCAAGGTCATCTGAGGCAATCTCACCGCCACATTCTTCATGAATCCTCTCACCCTGCCAGGGCTTAACTGCCACATTTCCAAATGCAAACTCCTCTGCTGGATCCATGCAAACATCAAACATCATTCTTGGTTCTCCTTCGCTTGCTGATGCAACAAATATGAAAATTGTATATTAATTATAATTTATAGTTAGAAAGGTACCAGATATTTCATCATAAACAACAAAAGCAGCTTTATTTAAGAAAGAAGGAAAGGAGGACATCTAATAACATTACAACAATTACATTCTGATGCAGATTTATAGGAGAGTGGATATAAAGAATTGTCCCAAGGGAAAACAAAACTAAATTCCAGACAATGCTGCTTCTTTCTGGAGGTTGGATCCTAAATTAATTTTATGGTCAAATATTCTTCTGCCTTCACTTGTCTGTCATCTTCAAAAAAGGGAAACAAAGGCTCAACTCTCTTCCAAGATAGCGCATAGAGTTTGATAGACTCAAATGGAATAAAGATATGTGTTTATTCTAAACAAATTTAGAAATATAGACAGCGAGATTTATGTAAACTCTAATATTGAAAAGGTTGCGTAGACAGATACAAGTGGCATATCTTGGATTGGAATAAAGGAATGTCATCCATGACATCTGTCTCTTCAAATGTTTTGAAAATCTTTATTCATCTGTGGTTGACTTGTTTTTATTAGCATAATTTTGTTAGAGGTCCATAAAATACCTGCATCACTTGCTCTATCCAAAGCAGCAAAATTCGAAGGAGATGACATCCCACTTTGCCCAGGTGTCCAATTCGACGGAGATGACATTCCACTTTGCCCTGGTGTCCAAAGTCTGCTGCTTGGTGCTGAATTGTGTCCTGAAACACCTGAAAGCCCCTCATGCTGGAGCTGCCGAGCTGCAGGGGTTAGAAGATTAAAGGTAGGAGATGCTGGACCAGCAGGAGGCAAACGTATCCCATCCATCCACTGACCCTTGTCTGCCACAGCCTTCACAACGACCTCAGACTCCCTAACAGAGGCTAAAGGAAATCCTTGGTCTATTGTTCGAGAGCATAAATACCCTGATTCTGGTGGTGGACTGGCAGGCATGGAAGATGCAGCCACAAAAGAGTAATGCGACCATGGGCTCACAGGCGTTGAGAACCCAGATGTCGGGCAGTCCATTTCATTATTGTTGGACTTCACCATGGCGTCCCAGTCGAGCTTAACACGTGGCCCACGGGCCGTGGGGGAGCTCAGGGGTGGTGTCACAGGTGCACTAATTGAGCCACCATGGACCATCGAAAGCCTGCTGGGCGAGGACGTTGACAAGTTCTTGAGCCAAGGTATAAGGGAACTCCCCTCCACATAGGATGATGAGGCTGGGCTCGGCTGATACGAGGGTGCTGGGCTTGGCTGGTAGGATGATGATGGGCTCACTGAAGTTGATCCCGCAACCTCCATCCGCTCTGGGGGCTTGCAACCCTGAAAAAATATCCACAAAAATACCAAAAAGTCAATATCCTGCAGTGTCAGCAAAATGAAACAATATAATCTTTCAAATCCCCTCCAACATCTGCAAAGGGAGAACAAAGAGGGAAAACAATCTCTCAAATTCTGAAGAATAAGATTTGCAAAAAATGAACAAACTTTCAGATTATTGCAATAAATATCTGGAATCAACCCTGTTTTATACTAATGAAACATAGATAAAACACACTTGCTTCAAGATTTAGGTTAAAGAATGAGAGCATGTATGCAGAAATATTCTAAAATATCTAATTTCTTTTATTACATTCACTCCATAAACTGCAAAATAAGCAAATAGGAGAAAAATAATCTCAATGACAATAAACAAAATAAGAAATATTTCAAATTCCTTCCAAAATCTGCAAATTAGGTAAAAAGATCAAACAAAAAAAAAATCAATGTAAACAAGTTGTAAAATACAAGCAATAAACAAATATGAGCACAATTGAGCACAACGAAGAAAATTAACCTTGAAAGCTGGAGAATGACGATGGAGAACAAAGTATAAGTATTCAAAGTACTTCAGATTATATTAAGTGTGAAAAAAGATTTAAGAAAAAAGAGTTGTAGTTAAGGATAAAAAAACAAAAAGATCTGCAAAAATTAGCAGACATTAGAAAGCTGATCTAATGTAGCTGCAAAAATGAGGATTAAAAACAAAAATTATCTTTCAAATTACCAACAAATGAAAAATGAAGCAAGAAAAAGAACCATAATCTAAAAAAGTTGCAACATGAGTGTAAAAAACAAAAAGAACCTTTTAAACTCCCTCTGAGAATATGCAAAAGAAAAAAAAATGCAATCTAAAATGATTGCAAAAATGGGGATAAAGACCAATCAATTATTTTTTGAATTCCCTGAAAAATCTGCAAAAAGAGCAAAAGGAAAGAAAGAAAATCTCAGAAAACTGCAAAATGAGGATAAAGAACAGAATCATCTTTCAAACTCCCCAAAAAATTTGGAAAATAAGTAATCGAAAATATACTATTAAAAAGCCGCAAATGAGGATTTAAAAAAAATAAAACAACAATCTTTCAAGTTCCCTCCGAAATCTGCAGAATGAGGACAAAGAATTAAACTAGTATAAAAAGCCTGCAAAATGAGGATTAAAAACAAAACCTATATTTTAAATTCACTCCAAATACAAAATGAGAAAAAAGAAGAAAAAAAAACTTAAAAACTGCAGAGGCAAACAACAAACCTAACTTTGAAATCCCTACAAAACGTACCAAAAAAAGGAAAAAGAAAAACCTATGCACAAATATACTGAAAAACACAAAATGAAGATGAATGAAAAAATGGTACTATTTTATATTCATACACACGCTGCTGCAACTTGAGATCTTTATAAAGAAACTAATATTTCAAATCAACTCGGAAATGGAAAAAAACAGCAGAAAAATAGATAGCGGTTCTGAAATTCTAGATAGCGATTCTGAAATTCCTTAGTGAAGAATACTAATCTCTCAAAATAATAATTCCAACACATGGGAAAACGAGAAAACGGAAAGGAGCGTAATTCTCAAATTCATGAATACCTTGCGGTACGTGGTTCCATCCTCCTCCACAGTCCATCCAGCCTCTGCGCAGAGCGCCTTAAGAACCTCATTGTTGTCACAATGTTTGGGAAGCTTATAGTTCCCATACATCCTCAGGCCTGCATAAATCTTGGCAGCTATCGCCCTCCTCCGCCTCTCTCTCCTCTTATTGTTCTCCCGCTCCTTCCAGGTCGGCAATCTCGTCCCGGACGTCATAATAATCTATCAGAAACCCCAAATATACCTCTGCGGGTTCGGTTCTTGGACTCCTATAACGTATACGAGAAGATTTGTACGAGGATTCGACCTTCGGAACCCTAAACAATGTGCTGAAATCCTGCAGTAAAAGTCCTTTCACCTATTGACTATATTAATGTAATACAATGTCTAGATAATGTGAAAATGACACCTTCCTGTCTGGAACTGAGAATGGATCCTTACAACACCGAAAGAGTTATTAACCTTTTTGCACTTATTGAAAGTCGATCTTCCGAGCACCTGAATAAATGAGAACCGACAGACCCTCGAAAGCATAAAGACTTCTTATTATCATTAACCTTTCTTACAGATTCGATCCTCAGGTGCCTGAATGTGAAACTGCAGAGTAATCGCCAAAAATATGCCTGATCCCTAGCCCTCTCACATAAGCACACCTTTTCTCGCTACTGCAATTTAATCCTCCAACGCCTCCAGCTTAAAAATGCGTTTCCGTCACTCCTTAATCTGTAAACTCCAGACAAATAATTCTTCTCGGATTCGATCCTCCGACGTCTAAACCCTCAAAAACAGTATCCCGTCCTCAAAATCATTGAAAAAACTAAACTGAGATTCAATCCTATGCCGCGTACTCTTCAAAATACATCTTATTTTCCTGATAATGCCGCGAAGGTCAAAGCGTGCACCTCTTTTTCCTGAGATTCAACCCTTGCAAGCGCAGAAATAACACGGAAGTTGCACTGTTATTACCGGGCAAGTAAACACAACTGAGAAATTAGGGCAGGGTCACACGATTCACGGGACCTG
This sequence comes from Sequoia sempervirens, assembly GCA_007258455.2. NCBI lineage: Eukaryota > Viridiplantae > Streptophyta > Pinopsida > Cupressales > Cupressaceae > Sequoia > Sequoia sempervirens. The sequence continues at coordinate 85,383,663 of VDFB02373365.1, forward strand.
CTTGGAAAAGGCAGCAAGCACGCCCGCCCACGCCACAATAAGCCCCTGCACAGGTAATCCCCGCCTGTCTACCCTGCCACGTGTTCACAGCACCGTGACTTTTCAACGTCCACGTCATCAGCCTCGACAAAAACATAACAAATACCGACAAGCTCACTTTTTTCTACGCCTACGTGCGGGAGTGAAGAATATTTAAATACTATATATCTGTATGGCGCCATTACGTCTTTGAACGTGCGCGTCGCGCTCGTTAAAAGGCTTGCAAATGGGGAGGCGGAGAGAAGATCTGAGCCGTCCGTTGGAGAAAGTGGAGCGTGAGATGCACGACGATGGGGACAGGGTATTTTGGCGCTGTCGCTGCGACGTACCGCACGCGCTTTTGGAGTAGGCTTGTTCACGTGGATGGGCACACGCGTCTAATGCGCAGAGGGCCCCACCTTCACACGTGCGACTTATTTCCGGTCTTCTGAAATGTCACTCAATAGCTAAAAGTCACGGTGACTGCTTGATTTTTGGAGCCATGTTTGGATCTGGACGGACCCTTATGGAAGGTGGGGTTCCTACTTCCTAGATAGTGCTTCATCTTATCATACCCCACTCCCAACTACCTATATATGTATGTAGTCATTCAAACTTTCAAGCACACGCTTCTAAGTGTTTTGATACAATTAGGTCACTCTTAGGTTCCCTTCTTCCTACCTCCTCAACACTTGTGTGGGGATAAGGGGTGACATTTCTCTTTCATATTTATTAGAGTAATATAGGGGTATAAAGAGGAACATTTTGTGTATACGTTTCTAAGTGTTTTGATACAATTAGATCACTCTTAGGTTTCCTTCTTGCTACCTCCATATCATTTTTGTGGGGATTAGGGGTGACATTTCTCTTTCATATTTATTGGGGAAAATTAAAAAAGTCTAGGGGTATAAGAGGAAGATTTTGTGTTTTTAAAGTTTTCTTTCACATTGAATTGGTTTATAGGGCTTTTTTTTTATGTGTTAATGAAATATATATTTTAATGTCTTTTGATTTTGTTTTTGTTGTATAGGGGAAGGTATAAGTAGTCATTATAGCTAACTTTGCACACCTTAGGGTCCTAAATGGTATGGCGGATTTCAACAATTTTTTTGGTTTCTTTGTATGCGACTTAAGAGCTTATAGTTATTGTTTTGGCTTCTAGGTAGTACGATGAACAAGGGAGGATTCGTTATGTACACAAAGGTCAAAAAGTGGTCATTTCAAGTTGACATCCAATACATATTCTCTAGTGCCTCGATAACCATTCTCTTTGATTACCACAAAATTTGCACAATTGATCCAATACATATGCACAAATGCCCCAATAATCGTGCACTATTGGTACCAATAAAATTGCACAACTCCTCCAATAAAGTACTTTATTTTATAACTACTAGGTATAAAGTGGACAACTATTGGTACATTTGGAACTTTTTAGTGGACTTTTAATTAACATGTATCAATGAACGGTTATTGGAACATGGGGTAACTAGGGCCTTTCCCCTATGTATCGTCACGTTTATGTATCTTTTTAATTATTTATGTTATTAAATTTTTAAAAGTGTAAGAAGACAAAGATAATGGAAGATAGGTAAAAGTTAGTGTGCAATTCAAGTGGCGAACAAAGAGTAAAAGTGAGGCAGAAGCAATTAGTGGAAGAGAATGAAAATCAACAATGCCCTCCACGTGAGGGAGGATAAATGTTTTAAGTAAATATTAAAGGTGACGTGAGGATAAAAAGATACACCAATATAAACATAATCAAAGGCACTAAAGCATAAAATAGAACATCTAAAAGAAGCTAAAGTATGCAATTGGAAAAGAGAAAATAAATGAAATCTAACCTATAAATATAAATGAATATTTGTTATGGTAGTGCTCATAAATCATTGAACAAACTTCTTCTTAGGGGCCACCTTGGGTACCCTTATCTTATGATCATCAACCAATAGATCATCATTGTTATAAAATTCATCATCTTTTTATCTTTTTGTTTTGACTTTTTTTTCTTCTTTGCCTACCTTTTCAATGACATATTTCATCTTGGCATTCCTTTGTGCTTGGTGACAAGATATGCTCAACAAGTGTAACATTAGGTACTTCTTTTCTTACCCATTATTTCTTTCAAACTTGTGGTTGTGGTAGAATAATAGTTATTTGATGCATGACAACTTATTGTTTCAGCTTCCACATAGTCTTCTTTATGTAAAACTCAAGTTTGTTTTTTTCCTTTTTTATTTTTTTATTTTATTCTTGTTTGATGTTTCATTTTTTTAGTTGCTTTTTTTTTTCTTGTTTCAATACATGATGTTCAACTTGATGCTCTTTTGGTTTCACTTATTTTTCTTTTTTTGTTCTTTTTATTCTTCAAATACTTTGTGAATACCTTATTTCTTATACACATAAAATATAGAACAAAATGGAGAATCTCAAATGAAACATTAAAAAAATCAAATCAATATCAAATGTGACCTCAGTTAGAGCAAAAACTCAAAAACATAAATGAATAAAACAAAATAAAGTTACCCAAATTTGATTCTTGTTGCACTATGAAGGTAGATTTGCTCAAAAAATGGATGAAATGTGGTTGCCCAAACTATTAGCATAACATTGAATAATTCTATATCTTTTTCTTGAAAATGGCCCATGAGAGAGTAGATGTATAGGTTTGACAGAATGAAGATCAAAAATTGAGATCAAAAGATAGATGGATGGCTCAGATCAAGTTGGTTGGGTAGTGATGGAACCCCTCAAAAAAATATTTGGATTCTATTTTAAACATTTGCATACTTGGCTTGGACCCTCATTTTTAGGCTTAGGGTTATGTTCCTCATCACTATTTCAGGGTTTGTGTTGCCAAAACCCCTCACAATTGACCTATGAGTCCAAAAACCCTTGGTTGTTCTAATTTTGCATTGACTTGTTGCTCCTAGTATCTGGTCATTCAAGTTGCCTCTTATGCCATTGAAATCGTTATTTTCACTAGCACCTTGGGTTTAGGTTTGTCGGTCCCCTAAAGCCTTTTTAGCATTCAAATTTTCCTGTGGTCAGGCTTGATCTTCATTTTAATGACTTAAGTCTTAAGCCTTCATTCTAAAGGGTCAAGTTCCCGTTGGCCTAGTAGTGGCCCTCTTTTTAAATTAGCTTTTGTGGCATGTGTAGAATTAGGTTTTTACGCTGGTCATTTGATCATCAAGGGTTGATCACCACCGTTCCTTGTGCGCCTGAGCATTTTTATTCCTTATTATTTTATTCGCATGAGCTATCGGGCGTTAGCCACATGTCTTGTGAATTAGTGGGCTCGTTCTCCTTGGTAAATATGTAATGCCTCTCATGTTGTTGTCATTGTTTTGATACTCTTCTCATGTTTTGTTGTGGACTCGAGACTATGATGGTGATTGTTTCACCAGTTTGGCTTGTGTGTTTTGCTTGGATGCTCATGATATTGTTTTATGATGTTGATGATATGATGATGCATGGTGTTTGTCTTTAGTTGGTTATGCTTATCAGATGCGGTAATATGTTGTTATGTAAATTGTTTAATGCTTGCTTCATGATATCTATGATGATGTGTTACTGTTTGGACCCTGGTGAGAGGATGGTGTAGCATCGCTCATTTGTGAGCGCCCTGCTACACTGTGACTTCCTCTCACAGTGTGCTTGCGATTGGATTTATATGTTGCTTGACGTTGGCTTGGTGTAAGATGCAGGTACCGGGCACCGACTCCACTTGTACTATCAGGTTTGAGTGTGCCCTATAAGCCCAATGGGTATGATGTCGAAACCTGAGTTGACAAGAAGTTCCTTGTCCTAGTTCATCACCCCGTCATTGTGTTTGACGACATCGTCTATTTGCAACCTCGTTCTCGTTTTGGTATCATTTCATTCAAATTCATTTAGTTTTAATTGTTTAATGTTGTTCCAATTATTTGATATAGTGATGTTCATGGTAATTAAGTTATTATTGGTTGTTTAATTAATTGGTTTGATTTAACCACTTTCATAAGTATGATGTAATTTAATTAAAGTAATAAATTAATTCAAGGTTATAATGATTTGATAACTTATATTATTACTTTATTAAAGATGAATATGTTAATGAAAAACATAATTTTGCAATTATAAATAATGTTTATTTTAAATTTAATATAATGGATTATTATTCCACTTATTAATAATGTTTTTTTTTTTAATTTTAAATATCATGGATATTGAGGTACTGAATAAAATATCAAATTGGAAAAAAGTAATTAAATAAATTATGTTGATAAAATTCATTATGATAACAATTAAGATTTATTAAATTTAAATAGTGTGATTTGAAGTTTAAGGGATAAAATAATAATAAACGGTAAAATAATATTAAAAAGGGTGAAAACTATTACCCTTAGTTTTTAATCTGTAATAGTGGAAAAGTTAGGTTTCAAAATTAAATTAAAACATAAGGATTTATCTACAGGTGGAAAAACCAAGTTAAGAGAAAATGACGGGTGCACTCTCAAAAATGGAAAAATGGATGGGAAATTCTCCATCTGTCTCGGTTGGGTTATCAAAAGCTATGGAGAAATTCTTTAATTAAGTTGGGGAAATTTTGTAAAACAACATACGAGAATTTGAACAGAAAATTTTTACTCTGTAAGGTGCTTTGGTAAAAAGCTAAAGAATATTTTCAGTTGAGAGAATTTTGGGAAGAAGCGGTTGGATAGAGGAATTAACTCAACTCTCCATCTCCATTTGCAAACGTCGAATCCAGGTTGGTCATTTGTAATTCTTTATATGTATTTTGTTTCCAATGGATCCAATCGGTGTTTGTATGGCATTGAGTTATCTTTCTCTCATCCATTCACTTGGCTTTCAAATGTTCTTGTAAGAGGTTGATATTATTCCTTTTCATCGCTCGTTATGTGGTTTGATTTCCAGCCATCCAATTATTTTTTTTCCTTAGATGTCATTGTCTATGAATTTCATTTGGGTGTGGATTTTTATAACTTTCGATTCACTTCATAGGCATATGATTGGCATGTTTATTACCTCAGACTACTCGGTTCATTAGTTTTGTCAGCCGGGTCAAGGCACCCGACACACAAGATGGGCAGGCGAGTCTTTTGTTTGAATGAGTATTTGTATTGTGTGTTGATCTTTTGGTTGTAGTACTTAGGTTTCTAGCTGTCAAAACAACTTTCCACCGCAAAATCAATACTTTTAATTGAAATTTGTGCCTTTTGATAAGTTTTTGTTTTATTTAGATTATAGCGGCAGAAGTATTGGCTCAATCGATCTGCAATCCTACAACATCTGAACTTGATATCTCTGCATTCGCCCTCTCCTTGTAGCATGACTTGAGACTTAAAATGCTATTCATGTTTGAATTGGGATTGCTTGGAAAAAAAGGATGGTTTGATCCCTGAATCAGTTTGTTCATAGGCATATAAACTTGCTTGTTTTGCACAGCAGATCTTATTAAATTTAATGAAAAGTTTCTAGCATGGCCATAAACTTAGTTGTTTTGTTTGATGATTGCATATAATCGATTTGAAGCTCTGTAGTTTATTTTTTTTAATTTATTTTGTAGGTAGCCTTTTTGCCTTTATTGCGTCCAGACCTGCTTTCTCATTCTTCATTATCTTATGGGCACTGTCATTTTGTATTATTGTTTTGAACTCACTCCCTCTTTAGGGGTTGTGCCTAGTTTCCCTAGCGCATACCTTACCCCTCTTGTTTGTTGGTCACGCCCTCTTATTTCCCCCATTCGCTTTAATCCTTCTTGGTCTCTCATTGACATTTGTATATATTGATCTCTGTGGATAATATATATATATATTTATATAGTTGTATTTGTGATGTTGTATGTTGTTTTATTAGCCATGATTTCTGATTTGAATGTATTTTAACAGCAATGAGTTGATTGTTTTAAATGTAATTATTATATATATATATATATATATATATATATATATATATATAAACATATATGAGTAGCTTGAAAAAGAATAAATATCTTTTTATGTAATGTTAATATTTAAGTAATTACTCTAAAAGAGAATTAGTTAATTGAATAAAGCAATTAAGTTAAAAAAAATTAAATTATATTTAATTTTATAATTATATTATTATTTTGAGGTGTTAGGTGAGATATATTAGAGTTTATTTAATTTAAATGTATTTTTGTCATGTAGTTTTGTATAATCTGATATGATAGATAGAGTAACGTAATTAGTGATTTTCATTTAATAGGATGATTTTATAATGTTCTTGGAATAAAATGTAATTGATTAATTATTATTCTTTGTTTATGTATATATATAGATTTTTATACACATATATGTGTATGACATTAGTTTTGGTGGTTGTTCTCATATTTAGATGCTAATGTGGTAAATAGGATTACTTTGGAATAGTGATATATATATATATATATACGTTTAGGTGTAGGGGTTTATCTAGAAGTATAATTAAAAGAAGTTTGTTGGCAGAAAAGGGAATATTTAGTTATTTTCAAAATATGTATATATATATCTCACTACTTTTACGAAAAGAAAATATAAATGGTTGTGTGAAAGCGTATTTTGATAATTACAAAATGTGTTTATGTAATATCTTTAAATATTTTAAATGAATCTCCTCATGAGTGATAAGATAGGGTGTAATTGATTGTTTAAAAGTTCTTATGATTTATCACCTTGGTTTATGTTAGTGAGTTAAAAGACATATAAGCTTTATGGTTGGATATTTTATATGTTGAAGTTTTGTGTTGGGACCGTGTTGCTTCGATTTTCCCTCATTTGTGAATCTTGGGTGGTCAGTCTTGTAGGCTTCCAGAGGTAGTGGGAAAGTTGTGTTGTCAGAATTTCATGATCTGACTTTTGTTTCAATTTTTGTGGGTGTTACCTTGTGTTGTTATTTTTCCTTCAATGTGATTCTTGGGTGAGATGGTTCATGCCTCGCACGTGCACTTATTTTGTGGCTTTAATGTTTGGTACACCCCTTATTGTTGTGAGTTTTAGTTCAGAGCTATTGGGGAGTGTGGCTCTTCATAGGGGTTGGCGCACAAAGGTGCATCCTGGATAATCCATGAAAGAGTTGTTTAAGTAAGTGAAAACCTAATAAAATAAACTAGTAGGTTTGGATAGGAACACATTAACTAAAGATAGGTAAGATACCTCACCCATGCCATTAGTGCTTTCGCAGACTGAGGGTGGGCTGAGAAGGCCATGGTCAACAAGATCGCTACCTCATCCTCGTGAGAGGCTAGTGGTCCCGCATGAGTCACCCCTATGGGGCCGACACTAAAGATAGGTAAGATACCTCGCCCACATCGTAGGAACACATTAAATACCTCGTCCTCATGAGAGGCTAGTAAAATAAACTAGTGGGTTTGGGTAGGAACACATTAACTAAAGATAGGTAAGATACCTCACCCACGTCGTTAGTGCTTTCGTAGACTAAGGCTGGGTTGAGAAGGCCATGGTTGACAAGATCACTACCTTGTCCTCATGAGAGGCTAGTGGTCCCACACAAGTCACCATATGGGGCCGACACCTAGTGAGAGGCAGCCATGATAACCATAGATGGGGTTCGACGCCTGTTGAGAGGCAACCAGGATAACCCATGATAAGGTTGTGTGATGACACTCTCCCATAGTATCCCTTGTTATTGCCTTTGTGTGCCTCTGGAAGCAGTCATCTTATAAGTTGTCATTTGGTGTTGATGATAATTATGTTTGTTGTTACCCTTGTGGTTGAGTCTTGTTGCTTATCCTCTTAACTATTCTTTTTCGTGGGTCGTTCTTGTCAACTCCTAGCATGGGGGGTGGGCCTTCGGGTCCACATGGTCAGGTGGAATGTGCTTTGCACCCCATTGGGTTCCTAGACAATGTTCGCGAAGTGTGGAGTTTGTGTTGTAGATGATCTAGAGCTTCGTCACAGTTCAGTTATATCATGTTCAGTTATGTAATTACTCTAGTATTTGATGTATCTTTCCCACTATGGTTCGGGAGGCACTGATGTGCACATGTAATCTTGTAAACGGTGTAATTTCATATTGATGTATATGTATATTCTGACTTGAGCAATGTAATGTTTATATATATATATTCTTGATTATAACATGTGCATCATATATGGATGTTTCTCAATATTGTATTATGATGGATGTATGCTCATGGTTCACTTATCCTATATTATGGTTTTAGCATGAAATCTTGGGTTTCATTAATTATCGTTATGGAATAGGTTTATGTTACGTGTACCCCAAAGGACATAGTTTATGTTGTAAATGTATAATTGCATTACATGTGTTGTTCGTTAATGTTCATCTTATGTAATGTTCTACTTTTAAAATAAAAATAAAAATAAAAATTGTGCGATAATTTGTTAGTTTTAGTTGTCCTTTGGGGTTTGCGCGGTGGGCCATTACAACTTGGTATCAGAGCCAAGGTTTGCCAACACTGGGTTCTCTAGGTAGTCTGAGCCCATTAGGTAACCTTTGCGCTTAAATATGTTCACATGTTTCCCTCTTATGTGTGTAGGAACATGCCTCAGGGTAGGGGTAGTGGTCGTGGAAGAGGTCGAGGTGGTGGCCGCGGAGCCAACCGCCAAAGTTCGTTGTCTTCGAGCTCCCATGATTCAGAACGTGAGGAACGTCAGAGTTCCCAAAACAATCTGGGAGGTAGAGGACTAAACCTAGAGTAGCCAGGTCTGGAAGGAGGGTAGTTGTGACACCTACTTGAGGAGATTCTTGGCCGTTTAGGCCCTAGGCCAGAGGAGGAACAACGAGTGGAGAGAGAAAGAGAGAGGTCACCGAGGTGGAAAGAATTATCAATAGAGCAGGATGTCGTGGTGGCGGGTCACATGAGAGACCTATTGAGAGCACGTCCTTCCACATTCTATAGTACTGGTGGAGGACTAGAGGCAAAAACATGGCTGATCGATTTGGATCGGTGCTTTTCTATGCACCCTTATATCAACAATACTAAGGCTAGGTACACCATCATGCACCTCAGAGGCTTTGCATCCACTTGGTGGTGTCTAGAAAAGCAAAAATTGCACCTGGACATCAATGTTGTGACTTGGGAGCTATTTATGGAGAGATTTGGGACCTGTTTCCTTTTTGACCACTAGAGACAGCGTCGGGCAGATGAATTCCACGAGTTGAGACAAATGGCAATGTCTTTTGAGCAATACGAGCGCCGATTCTATGAGCTGAAATAGTATGCAGGAATCGGTAATGCTAAGGTGATGCTAGTACAACATTTTGTCAGGGACTTAAATGCCCAAATTAGTGGCGGAGTACGAGTCTTCGAGCTAAAGATGATGGAGGTAGCTATTGAAAAGGCTCGTTTGGTGGAGGAAAACTTGACCATGGCTTGGGGAGGCCACAAAGGTGTTTAGATTGGCAGTGCACTTGCATCTGGTTTTGGTTCTCGAGGTGGACAGCCTCAAGTTGCAGGCTCTTCCAAGAGTCATCATGCACCCTCTAAGGACGGTCAACAATAGCAATAACAGTCGTAGCCTAAGCACAAAAACTCTTAGTCTCAGCAAAGTGGCAGATCTCATAATAGAAGGAATCAGAATTGGCATCGAGCTTGGCAGGACCGTTTTGAGCAACCTACACAAAGTTCTCAGTTGGCCCCCAATCAGGGCAGTTTTCAGTAGTCTAATGCACCGTCGAGTGGCAGAGGTTTTGGTTGGGGTACAGGTTGCTTCTCCTGTGGTCAACAGGGACATATTGCTAGAAAATGTCTGCAGAGGAAGACTACAAGTTTTAGTCAGAGGCCAACTGCTTACGAGTTGACGATGGGTGATGTGAGCAGATCACACTGAGTTTTTATGATAGTTGACAACCGTCAAGCTAATCATCAAGGCACCGTGGTTGAGACATCAAGTGTGTTACTATGAGCCCTAAATCTGCTTACCTTAAAGAATGACCACAATTAGTTTAGTTAGTCAATTTAAAATAAGCAAAACCAACATTCCTATGAAATATTCAATCATGTTAAAATATGCAAACTAGATAAATAGAACAAAGACAACTAAATGAAAGAACATGAAAACAGATCAAACACTATCCCATAGTGGATTGGTGCTACTTTGATGTGGAAATTAGCCCTTTCCCAATCCTTGATAAGCTCTTGGATGATGGATGAAATGTGGATGAGGAGTGAGTTAAGATGAAAATGCTTGTGATTGTGTCCAAGTTGTGTCCCCCAAATCAATAGAAGAATCCCCTATTTATAAAATAGAAGGATAGAAGAATGAAAGATAGGAGGAATGTGGGATAAAAGATAATCCAATGGCATTGTGCCACTTGTCAGCATTCCAATGGAGGGAGGCTGAGTACATTTTGATGAATGTGCAAAATAATGCAATTAGGTGGATATTTAAAATTTGAAAGTTGGCTTGTGGAGGGCAAAGAAAGAGTCTTAAATGCCAAGTTGGAGACATGTAAGAGACAATGTAAGAAGAGTTAATGCCATGTTGGAGGACAAGTCCCTTTTGGGGGGAGATTTCAAATTTGAAGCATATTACATAAAGATGCCATTTTGAATGTTAATAGAAGAAATAATAAATCAAATAAATTGATTTATTGTGCAAGTTGCAAAAGCTAGAGAAAAGAGGATTAGTGTTAGAAGTTAATCAAGATTTAATTAACTTTAGATAGAGATTAGTTGGCATGACATTTGATTTAGATTTTTGGATTTATTTAAATCAAATGGGAAGAAATTGATGCATTAGTAATTTAATTAAATAAATTTGATTTATTTAATTAAATGAAGAACATTTCAGGTTAATCAAATAAAATTGATTTATTAAAGAGATGACTTAGGATTTAATTAAACAAAAGATGATTTATTCAATTAAAGAGGGAAAATGATGATTTAACTAAATAAAGTTAATTTATTTAATTAAAAGAGGACATTAGGATTTAATTAAATAAAGATTGATTTATTTAATTAAAAGAGGACATTGATGAATTTAATCAAATATAGATTATTCGATCAAATGGTTAGTAGAGGGATGATTAAGGACAAATTGAAATTAATGAATCAGTATTAGATGCATGTATATTTTATGTGTTTACATTTTTCCCCTCTTTGAAGCAATGTACCTGTTGAGTTGGTTCAAAGAATAACCTTGCTGAGATCGAAAGTTAAAAAAAATTCTGATTTTTTTGGATGCCCCAACAGAAAAAAGTATACTAGTACATTGCCCCCTTGAGAGATTGAGCGAAAAGTTCGATTTGAGGTTTGATCTCATGAAAAAGAGGTTCAAGATGGACGTATGGATGGTTATGATGATGATGCAAATGAGATGATTTTAAGATGCTTAGAATAACCAATCTATATTATCCTAAACAACTTAAATGATAATGCAATGTATGTGAGATGGATGAGATGGATGATGCCTATATGGTTATGCAATGGATGTTTTATGCAAATGTATGGTTTATGAGATGCTTAGACTAAAAAATCTATATTATGATGGAAATGCAATGTATGTGAAATGATATGAATGATATGCAACATGCTGACGGTTTATGGATGCAAGATAGATGCATGGGTGATGTTTGATTAATTGTCCTGATACTATGTTAGCGCAGAGAGAAGACATAAGAAATGAGATGAAGACAAGAGGATCCAACAAGTCCATGATCTGGGAGACTTTATTAGAGATTATGATGATGATGATGATGCTTTGCTTATCAAGAATTGGGATTTTAAAAGGGCCATTTACCTTATGTTTGATAACACACATAGGCATGATGCATCAAGGTATAAAGAACTAAGATGGCTTTGCACCTAGTGTGATGGACTTTGACTCGACAATTAGATAGGAGTACTCCTGTTCACACTTGGCATACAAAACCTTATTTAGAATGTAGTTCAGCTATTTCAAACATCTTAGACCAAAACATAGAAAAGAAATCCTTCCTATGTGGTCAGCAAGACACCTAAAACACCCTCCCTACAAACCAAACAAAGCACACATGACCAAGATATATTACAAGAATATCCAACAAGCACAATAGATAAAAAGATAATGATTGTTTCCCCATTCCTTTTTCTCTAAATCCCTTTGTTTGGACATCATCAAGAGGTCATCAAAATGAGAGCAATAAGATAAATCAAAAGACAAAGATAAAGTAAACAAACAAGCTAATGTTCTTCATACCGCTAGCCAAGACTAAACTACGGTGATGCCTGATGTTGATGTCCATTGTAGGAAGGATGCATCCTAGGACATGATGTTATCAGATGATTGATTTGGGACTGATTGGATGATGAGCTATTGATACCAAGAGTTGACCAACTTGTTTACTTATTGAACTAGACTCGGGACCTTGACATTTTGAGTTTTCGCTTTTGACTTGCTAGACTTGTTTTCGACTGTTTCACTAAAGGTTGAGGATGACGATTGTTTATTACGAGTGATGTTTATTTCAGGTGAAAGCAAGATGGGGATGGATGGATTTTTTGAGTTTTTTAAATGTTTTTGATGTTTTGCAATGTTTTGAGACTATTTTTGGTATTTTCAAGGTTTTACAAATGTTTTGATTTTCAAATTTTCAATGTTTTGGGGTTTTCTAAGATTTTGATGAATGTTTTGATTTTTTAATTTTCCAATGGTTTTTGGTGTTTTTCTCAGATTTTATGAATGTTTTTGGATTTTGTGTCTCAGGGGTTGATCAAAGATTAGCCTTGCCTACGTTTAAGGTCAGAGACGATGTAGTTCGGATACCATGTTTTTGACCTTTTCTGACTTTTTGATGTTTTTGGATTTTGATATGATTTCTGATTTTTTTTTAATTTTCTTATTTTTTTGAATGTTTTTGAATTTTTTGCACGATTTTGATGATTTGGATATGGATATGTGTATTGATATCAATGCTCTATTTTGGGGTTTTGTTGAAAACCAAGCTAGGGTTGATTGATTGGATCAATGGATTAATGATGATAACATTGTTGAGGATACACAACAATGGATAGTGTTAAGTAACACAAGGATTAGGATGGATATCCCAAGATGATGAGAGATTGATTGGATTCGATTGATCAAGATTTTGTAGCTTGATTTGGAACATAATCGGTTTGAATGATTTGATGTGATGTTGAAGCACACGTTAGATGCGATTGATATTGATTTTTGGATTGATGTTCGATGAAAGATAAAGCTTGATAAGGAACATCCTCTTGTCAAAATATGCCATGGGCTAGTGATTTGGATTTTGGCTCACAAATGCTTGACCAATTTTATTTTGTGTTTGCCAATGTTCGGATCACCACAGAAGTTGTAGGATATAGATCAAGATTTATTCTTGAAGCGAGATGTAAATATTTGCCCCTAGTGTCTAGCAATGTATGGAATTCCATGGATGGATGTTTGGATAGGTGTGCAGACGGATGGATATGGTAAGCATACAAAGGATGCCAAGGATTACCTTATGATAAGATAAGGTGTTTGAATAAAGAATGCTCATTGGCTAATACTTCATGGCTCAGATAATGTTGGCTAGGATAGGATCAATGAAAATGACTCATGTCAAGATGTTTACCATAAGCGAGTATAAAGTGGGCACCAAACTTTTTCAAGATCAAGATAACTTGGACTATGGCTGCATAATGGATTAGATAAATGGTTCATGGATGAATGGATTTATTATGGATGAGATGGATGGAATGTTGTATTTATTATGGATGAGATGAGATGATTTCACCCTAATTGGCGCACGTAGATGCTCAATTCTACACATGACGCCTGTTTGCTAGGTTTTCATCATGGTACTTGTCCAAAGCACCACCATAGTGGTTTTCACTCAAGGACAATTTTTTTCTTTACTGTTTTCAATCCTTTTTAAATTTTTTTGATTTTCATATTTTTTGATATTTTTTGTTTTTTTTTTTGTGAAATATTTTTAAGCTCATGCTAAATCACCTAGTGGTGTTGGTGTAGATGCTTCTGTCATAATGTTCCATTGATATCCTACTTGAAGAAGCTGCTCTGCCAAGATACGTGCACTTGAATACAACTTTTGAGATTTCTAATCTACTTTGTTGATACCGAAGTTAACTGTCTTTATGCACACATCGTGATAGACTACCTTCTGAATCCATATGATGAAG
>VDFB02373365.1:85397899-85507016 GCA_007258455.2 Sequoia sempervirens
AATGGAATCATGGAACATTTTCATATGAATTTACAAAAATGCAATGCCAGAAGATGAGGTCGATGGAATTCTTGAAAAATCTTTAAAGATTTCAGAGCAAAGGAAATGTTAGTCGTTCCATGCAAAAGGATAAGTACATGCAGACCGTGGTGGGAGACATGGCTACTCAGTCCGAAAGGTTTCAACTGAAGATCAGTCGACAAATTTGTTTGCATCATTTCACCTAAATGTCGAAGAGGTAAAGATCACTGCTGGAGATACCTTTATATGATCGAAAGTTTTGACAATAGGATGGTTAAATCATTTTGTTCAAAGTTTCAAGAGGAAGTACAAGAAGGATCTCTGGCAATGAGAGAGCTCTGCGAAGATTGTAGACTTCATGTGAGAGGGCGAAGAGAACTTTTCATCCACTATTAAGACGATCATTGAGACCGATTCTTTATGTGAAGTGCTGGCAGAGAGCTTGTGGTCATGGTAATATCAATCTGCCTCTATTGAGGTTCGTGTGCCTGTATTGTGGCCGATCTTCCATGCTTGGTTGGCGGCGTCAGCATAATTTAAGCAGTGTCCTATCGCATTTGTCTGGTTTCAAGAAGGCAGTTCAATCATCTACGAGTGCCCAGATGAATCAACATACTCTTGTAATCAGGCCGCAACAGTTTCACGAATGGGTGTTACATTGTGAGGCTATTTCATTATTTTGAAGCTTGTTTCAGTCAACAAAGGAGTGGAGGCCATGTGATCTGAAGTGCAGTCATTAAATGCTTTCAACAATATTGTTCAATGATAGTGTTGTTTGGGGCATCCATGCAACTATGCCAGTGTTTGTAGCTAAGGACGATTTGAGCTTTAGATTTATTCATTATCATGCCTTTAACTGCAATTTTTGCAATCATGTTACGAAAACAGAGCCTCATGTCTTCATCAGTTAGCGACTAGAGCACATGGCATAAGGGTTTTTTTCTTTGCAAAGGGTGCAAAGCTTCTCATTTCAATTCCAGACCGGATAGAGCCAACATATAATAAATCACTTAAAAGCATATAGTTTACAAATGGTGAGATAATAAATCACATGAGTGTTGATGCTCAGTGTATTGGAAGGTTCAGTTAATGATGCTCATGATTCATATCAAGATGAGGTAACAGGTGAACCTCTTGAAGCTTTTTCAAATGATGATTTGGTAAGGGCAAGGGAAGAGGAGAATCTGAAAAAGAAGATGAAGGGGAATATGAGTTTGCAACGGATTTAGATGACGACTCATCTGTGTTGAGCTCTTCAGCAGTCAATACGGAGCAGCAAAATAGCCATGGAGGTTTTGTTATTTATATACATAATCCATTTTCTTCTTTTCAACATTGTTCCTGAGTTAGAAAAGAATGTAGGAAGGATGGGACTGGACCTCAAAAGGTTTAGGAGAACAGAAAAGAGCTCATCGATCAAAAGCTATGGATTGCTCACTTATTCAGCCTCTAACAAATGTCATGTATCTTCGGCAAAGATTCTGAAAGGTGTTTAGATGAATGATGACAGATTGAATTCAGTTGTCAAGAATGGGGCTTACAGTGAATCAAGAAAGCTTTAAATGGTGCATTAGAGCTTCTTGTTCGTGCTAAAAGTTGCTATGTCAAGAAAACCTGGATCTTGCCAAGATTGCATTAATAGGGGTCAGTTGTCAGTGTTCAAGAGATGTTGATCAGATTGCAGAGATTGTAAACTTTGCTCTATTTTTAATCAGATCCATTGTTGCTGTGCTAGATCCTGGACATTTATACATTTAAACATCCATGATGAATTTATAGCAAATGCAAAGGGGTCGGTGTCTAAGATGTGTTGATTGGTGATCCCTTTTAAAAGGTTTAGAACACAGCCCTAACTGTATGGTCCCATGGGGGGCTTGGGCTTCTATTTTCATGGAGCAGGAGGTTCCATGGGAAAAAAAATTGTGCTACGAGATTAATTGGAATCTTTTCCAGAAAAATAAGAGCCCCTACTTTTTAGGAATGAATATTTCAGCTGGTGAAATTGGGGTGGGGCTAGAAATTGCCCCTACCGCTTAGGAGTTTTTTATTTTATATTCTTATTAGAAAATAAAAATGAGAGAATTTTGATTTATTTATTATTTTTTATCAAAGCACTATAGTTCATTCCTTAAATTTTGGAGCTTAAAATTTTAAGCATAATTGCAAGATTAAATTAAATCCATGGGACCAAGAACTTTAAAATATTCCTAAAAAAACTAAGCAACATACATTGAGATTTTTAAGGAAGCCCCCCCTCCATGGGACCTTACCCTAAGATTAGTTTGGAGCAGCTCAATAAGGTTATGGGTTATATCAAGTTTGGGACAGAAGTAGTGCAACTCTTGCATCATATGTAGGGACTGTTAGGATCAATTGCTTTGGTACTTTTGATGTTGCTTTACTTTTGGCGGGTATAATGTGAGTGGTAATGACAGGACCCTTCAGGAAAGCATGACAGTCCTCAAGTTCCATAAAGATGATTGGGAGGGATTTCTTAAGGAGGAACTGTGGTTTCAAAAAAGGACAAGCATGTTGAAAATGTGACAATGTCTGCTACTGTGAAGAAGATTTTGCACAGTAACAAGAGCCCTTGAAATTATCTTGCACCTTCCTAAGGAAATTGACTGAACTAGAACTCTTCACACATGCCCTATCATCATGCAAGAGGTACTTTGGAGAGTAAAAGTGCAGTTATGAACAGTGCCAAGCATATAGGACAGTTTGATGATTGTGCAAAACAAATGGAGCATATCTAGGGTAGTTTGAAGCTTTCCTAGGCATCTAGGAGCTGTTTTATGAGCCTTGATGGTAGAAGAGGTCAAGGAAGGACTTTTTCACCACTCAAACAACCTTTTGGAGCAATTTTGGGGGTTGAAAAGTAGCATATATCTATTTTGGATGACCAAAGGAGATTGAATCAACAAGATGGAGTGGATACTTCCTCAACACATGTTTCTATTCTCTTGCAACTGTTGAGTAGCATAAAGGCAAGTCTTAGGCAATTTTTCAACTAGTTGTTTTTCTCTCTAAGCATTATATTGTAACTTTTGGAGTTCTTTCATGTTGGACAACAATTGTAGCTCATTTTCAGACTTATACAATTATGTAAACACTTCTTTTGATCAATAAAAGACAAGCAATTTTCCTTCTCCAATCTGTATTTTGTGTGCAAGTATGAATGATAGATGTCTTTTTTTGTGATTTGATATAATCCTCAATCTATGTCTCATTCTTTAAGCACCTTCTTGTAGAGATATGCATGTCTTATGCAGGTCATAGGTTATGATAATAGTTTTGGAAACTTCTAATTGTGAAGATAATTGTTTTTTCCTTTAGAATTGAAAAAATGCCTCATCTTTCCTACAAAATACTTATGTGTAAACATGTAGAAACCTAAGTTGTGTATCAAGCAACTTGTTTTGTGTAGGTTTGAAAGAATCATAAATGGTGCATCACCTTAGGAAAAAGTAGGCTCATTTTCATGTTTCCTTCTTACTCTTTTCCTTAGCAAAGCAAATTAAAACAATTAGTTTAGGTGATAGTTCCAAGAGAACCAACCCTCTCTGGAGGTTCTCTTCCGTCATAGGTGACCCACAAACTTGGAAGAGATCCAATGTTTCACCAGTAGGCTAAGTTCTGCCACTTAGCAAGGGCACAAGATTGAATGTTAGCAGGAAAAATATGTGACACCCTAGTTATCAGAGTGATTTGATGAGGTTGAGCCCTCATATTGACTAATAGTCTATTAATAATCTCTTAAGGTAGTGTAAAGATGAACAAAATAATTTATTTCATTAATTAAAATTTATCCCTAAGTGTTGGCTAGAAGTTTTTGATAAATACACATTGTATATCAAAATTAGGGAGTGCATAAGGACTATATGAAAATAATGATTGATATCTTAAAATAAAATCAAGCACTTTCTTAGCAAGTCCCTGCTCTCAATAAACGAGATTAGTGAACATGATTCGTGGTCTAATATTGGCTATAAATGTTGGAGAAATTGATTGATTAATTGCTCAAATATATAAGTAGAGTTGTTAGGAAGGGAGAGAAATCAGTCCAATGTGGTATCTTTTAAATACTGCAAGAATAGTTTAGCTAGCCATTCATCCTAAAAAATAAAATCATGACATAATGCAGTGAGTGTAAAAATGTGACTCTGAGGGTCCCTTTTTGCATTATATTTCTCGAATTGAGATGCTTCAAATCCCTAGGGAAGAGGTGTGTTAAGGATATACAAGGTTAATGGACTGTGTATATAATATGGATGAATTAATGGTTGGGAAGAAGTGTTAGATAAGCCGTCAATCTGATTTGTAATTGGTTGACATTTTTGTAAACATTGGTTTAAGACAAGATTTGTTGTATATGTATAAGTAGTGGGTTTTTTGGATTATAGATTTGGTGATGGTAGAGGTAAGGGGTTGAGAAGCACCAAGACCTTACCCAAGAAAGCTAAAGGAAAAACTAGAGGAATGACCTGTAAAGAAATCAGAAGAAGGTAGAGCTATTGTAGCCATACGTGATGTTATCACCATATGAATAGTAGGAATTGATATTGACAAAGATAACTATGTGCTAGTAATGTTAGAATGTGAATCTTGTGGATTCCCCAATACTGAAAGCATAGGAGGGGACATTGCTATGAACATTGTGTTCCAAAATCCAAATAAATTCAATTATTTTGTTATCATATATATGCATGTATGTTTGCATATATTTATACATCTTTATACGTGTAAACATACACATACATTCATCTTTACTATTTTCTTTCATCTAAAGATCGTTTCTTGTACAAAATATATACTCATATAGGTGCATATACATATATCATTTCTATATGTATATATTCATATATATGTATGTACATATTTATGCATATATACATATACACATACAATTAAACAATTTTTATATGATTTAATACTTATAAAAACTTATGGTTACTATGTATTGGGACAGGTTTGTTAGATATGAGAGTAAAGAACTATATAAATGAAAAATTATATCATACTCTTGGAGTATTTTTATGAATGTGCAAACTTAGCCTAATGAATATTAGATAATGAAATATTGAGTTAATCTATGGGTCTATTGTATGATTGCCTTATTTTTTGCAAAATCAGGAGATATTGATCTTTATTTCATTATGATAGGAAACTATTTGTGAATTAAACTGTTGATATTCAATTTGAGAAAGAGGTGTACATTTATACAACCACATAAGATTACATGTTTTTATATTATTAAATCTTTGGCCAAAGTAATGTAAAATCACTACTTGCATTGTCGGTTCACTATGGCTAAAGCTATAAATTAATTAGATGTGTCATGCATAACTATAATTTATCTAGAGTTGTATGATAGATTATTTATATTGACACATAACACTAGTTCTCATATGGCTTAATGACCTCAGAGTTTCCCTGGATCTGCTACTCTCATGAAGAGTAGGGTCACTTCCATTAGGAAGGTGTGTGGAGGACTACTAGTCTATGGTAGGAGGAAAATTGCTCAGGTGATTCTCTCCCTCTTTTAGTTAAATTGGTGAAGACTTGGATCACCAGAGACAACAAATATGATTTCATTTTGCTATATCAATAATATTGTAATTTTATTGTCCACATGAGATGACAATTATTACCATGATAATTATAATATGAAATATAATTATTGAAATGTATACACTAGATTTTGGTTTAAAAATGATCTATCATAATCTTATGTTAATGAAAGGAGATATCAATGGAAAATGTTTACATCATATTTTATATTTGAGTTCTATTTTATGAACGAATATCTCTTTTATTTGTATTTGATGAGAAATAAATAGGTTCTTGTACCAATTGTTAGGAAATTCAATCTCTATCTAAATATGATTTTAATGGATGAAATACAAGGCTTGGACTATAATAACATAAAAATCTGAAACTTATATGTAAATTTAAAAATTAAGTTGCCTTAATATGAAAATAATATGATTAGATCCATCTTCTTTATGTTGTCATAAATCAACCAACATATTATGCTTATAAACACCACCTTATGTGAACTTAGAACAAAAATATATAAATAATAACATCACCATAAGATAGCAACAATGAGGCACAAAGCAACAACATAAGAGCATCACATAACAAATTATTTACATGGACAAAACCTTGTGGGAAAAAAATCCACCAAGAAGATAGGCTAGGTATGCATTATCTTAAAAAAATGAGATTATAATACTATCACTTCCACTCTCCTCTTTGCCTCCACCATGGCAACACCTGTGCACTTGTGAAAAACCTCCTTATGCCTCAACCTGTCCTTGTACCTGTAATGAAACACTACATTAAACTATTGCTCATACTTTCTACATCCAAGAGACTGATTTTATAGACTTGTGAAGACATCTTAAGTCCCAAACATGGATCCCAAAGATGACCCTTCATTCCAAACATCCCCAACCCTTGGATTACCTCCTCCAAATGTCAAAGACCATCAATTTTGGCTCCCATAATTTTCCTCCAACAAGGGCACCCAAACTTGGGAGATAAACATTACATTAAATGCAATAAATGATGGAATACCAAGAGACACAAGTTGCCTCATTCCAAGATCCTACTTGGAGAATTGTAACATTCACTCATTTGTCCTTTTCCTTATCATTTATTATCCCATTCTAGGAATCCACATGTGGGAAACACAATATTACATATTTATGTCCACAACTCACCTTTACTGTTGTTAGTGAACCCATCACCCCTTATGAATATATTACAAAATATTTTCCCAATTCACCCTAAGAGTCTAGAGACACTTTCCAAGGATGTTGGAAACATGACATAGGGTTTACAAGGTGGATTGCACCTTAATCTGAACATTATCACCTTATGATATTGTAGATGTAAAATTGTTAAAATAAAAACTATGCTTATGTTGTATTTAAAAAAAATATATTGGTGTTTTTAGACCAATTAATTGATTTAGGTTTGTTACAAAAATAAATTAACTCTTTCAAGATGCAAGAGATATATCATGATTTAGATGTGGATGAGAGGTTGTATTATACCTCTATGTGTATTGAATTATGTTTGAATGAAAATAAGGCTCAATACAAAAGTGAACTCACAAATTTCTTTCGTATTAAATTCATGTTAGTGTAGTGTAGGAAAAATGTATCCCTTTTACATTTTCACACTTAATTTGGGAATAAATAATTAATAATAAAATGAGCTAAATTATGTCTTAATTTAGTGTTGTAATATGTATCTTACATATCCACAATAAGTTTAGGGCCCTATTAAATAAAATGAACTTAATTGTTCCTTATTTATGGTGTTGTAAGGTGTATCTTTACACTTTCACACTACACTAGGGCTTTATTAATTAATTGAGGTTAATTTGCCTTAATTGGCCCCTTTAATTCAAATCCAAGCCTAATTAATTGCAATTCTCGAAGAGGGAAAGCCGACATTCATAAATTCCATTACATAACACTTAACCTTGAAGAATGTGTGTCCTAGGCAAGTGACCTAGGGCGAATGAGTCCTCACTTAGGCCTAGGACCTAAATTCAAAATATGTTTTTGGCAGTATTTTAATGATTTCAAATCCAGAATTCAATGTCGGCTTGTGATATTTGAATTTTGGGATATTAAGGTAACATACATATAAAATAAGGTTATTTCCTATGTTTCACCGAGAAAATTCAAGTTATCTCAAGAGTACTTTCATAAGAGCATTTTTAGAGCATTCAAGAGCATTGTCAACATCATTCAAGGGAAAATTTCTTCATCATTTGTTGTAGCATTCAAGATCCAAGCATTATGTCAAAAGTTATGTGGAGTCATGCATGTTTTTGGAGCTAATATGTTGATGTAGGTTTCATGATGCAATCAAGCATTCAAAGTATCATTTCAAGCAAAGAATTAAAGTGAAGATCCACATCCATTGAATCCATTTCATGCAAGTTGCATATCTACAATTCAAGGTTCAAATAAGGTTTGGTGAGTTGTGACATTGTTTGTTTATTCATCATCCCTTCATGCTTTCTTATTTCATTTCAAGGTTTAATTTCCAAAATGGGGTTTGACCAACGCAAACCCCCATTCACCTAACAACATTTTTCTCCTCTTGTGTTTGTGTTTTCAAATTTCAGGTGGAAGATCTATTGAAGAACAAAAATTGCAAAATT
Organism: Sequoia sempervirens; assembly: GCA_007258455.2. Taxonomy (NCBI): domain Eukaryota; kingdom Viridiplantae; phylum Streptophyta; class Pinopsida; order Cupressales; family Cupressaceae; genus Sequoia; species Sequoia sempervirens. Next base: position 85,406,109 of record VDFB02373365.1, read on the forward strand.
GTCAAAGTTGCATTTGTTGTCATCATTCTTGCAAAATCACGGAAATTGACCTACATAATTTATTTTTGACTTTCTAATAGTGAACATTGAGAATATGGGAGTGCAGACATAGGAGAACAAAACCCATAAATTAATTTTCTGGAGCCCTAGCCAAGACCCATTCACCATAGGGCGAATGAGTCCTTAGTGAGCCTTGAAAAAATACTTTTTGTGAGAGGTATGCAAGATTCATCCCTTCCAGATTCTCCCTAAGGTATGCAGGTTCCATCAGTTTTATGTTTAAGCTTCTAAATGCACTTTATAGATCACAATTTGGAGTTTATTTTCTATTTTTAATCTTTCTCCCCAAAGTGCTATTTGACCTAGACCCCCGTCCTTGTATAAAGGGAAATTTGTAGATTCACATTTTGATTTGACTCACCTCAAAGTTGATAGCGATTTCATAGTGTGGATCTCATTTCCTAATGAAAATAGAAGAATATGACCCCTTTTCCCTCCTTGGATCCACTTTTCCATTTTGGGAAATTCCCCTATCCTATTTTTTTATGTTTCAATTAGAAGATCTAAACTTGATGAATGATTTTAAAAAGTTGATAGATGAATTAGATTTTGAAGTGCACGATAATCCTAGCTCTTTTTATTTGGGATGGATGAGATGAGGAGTCAATATAGAGGTAAAAAATTAATGCAAGGTAAAATTTATTGGTAATAAACATTTCATTTAAGAAGTCATTATGGATATGGTGACTCTTGATGTTTTTGGTTTAGTATTTGGCACCCCTTATATGTATGTGAAGGTGCACTATCTTTTCAAGGAGGTAAAACCATTATTTCTTGGTCAAGGATGGTTGTAGACACTTAAAATTATTCTAACTGATATTACACACTTGAATTTGATGACTAACACCATTTCGTCGTGAATTCACTCTTTTTTCGGCTGTTCAATTGAATAATCCTAGTTATTTAATTAAATGCATCATTCTCATCTATTAATTTGATAATTAATTTTATTAGGTTAATTCACCTCCTTTCACACTAACTTTCCATCTTATTTAATTGGATAATGCAAATTATTTATATTAAACCCCTTTACATCCTCTCATTTACTGAAATAATCTAAATTATTGAATTAAATATCACTTAACCCCTTTTCGTTAATTAAATAAATTATTTAATGATAATCCTAATTTCCTCTAACTTGCACAATTAAAACTTTGTTTTAATTATCTAATTCCTAATTTTCCTCACCCTCCCACTTGCAAGGGAATATTCCTCCTTTACACATTCCTCCAAAAGGGAATATTCGCATGGAATATTCCTCCTTCACACATTCCTCCAAAAGGGTATTCCCATGGAATATTCCTCCTTTGCACATTCCCCCAAATTTAAAAATATCTTTAACAACTTCCTAATTTTTAGGAAGTGTGTTTGTTGAGAGAAAATTGGGACCATTGATTAAATTGATTGATCCTTGTCAACTTTCAACCTTGACCATGGATTATAATCCTTAATCCATGCCTAATCCGCTCATTGATTTTTATCCCTTGATTAAGCTAATCAGTCTTGACCATTGGTTCAACAATTTAATCTATAAATAGACCTCACTTCTATGAAATAGGGATCTACTTTTTAGAGTAAAAAGTTATTATAGTGAAATTTAGAGAAACCTTTATGAGCATATTTATCATTTTAGCTCATCTTAATTAGCTTTTACATCCATTTTAGCATAATCTTAGCTTAGTTTTCATCAATGGCTACCATATTTGAACTTGTTTCCATCTAGGGATTGGGAAAGGGCTATCATTTCACATCATATGCAACACCAATCCCCCAATGGGATGAGGTTTGGAGTTTTAAATTAGGTTTCCTTTATGCATTTATGGTTTTCTTCATGTTTTGTTTAATGGTTGCTTGGTTTGAAGCTTTCAAGAATTTCATTGGGATTATAGCTTAACTAACTAAATCTTGCTTAATTTTGTATGGATATGGTAGATTTAGGTCATGTTATGATTATAATCACATTTTGGTGCTAGGAGGGAAAAACTAACCAAATTTGATGAATTTCTCTTGAGTTTCTCGTGATTTCCAGGTTGCAGCCAGAGCAACGCTTTTGTAGTTTACCAGAGTGACACTTTTTTGGAACAATGATGCTTTTACCTTACAGGGGCGCTTTTGAAATACAACAACGCTTTTGCATTATGTCAACGCTTTTTTTTTTTTAATAGTCACTTTTGATAACAACAACGCTTTTGACCTCACTGGTTTTTTGACAGGTGCAATAGAGAACCACTTTTTCTTTTCACTAGAGTGATGCCTTTGCATTACAGTGGCACTTTTATGGAACAATGATGCTTTTGCTATGTACCAGAGCGACGCTTTTGTGGAAAAATGACACTTTTTCAAGGTAAAATAGAGAGCTATATTTTAATGTCTGCTGTGATCTTTTAATTTAATCCACTCTCTGATCATTTACTGACTTCTGGTTTTTTTGGTGAGGCTAGTTGGTTTTGCAAATTTGAAAAAGGAGCGAAATCTTGAAGTAAAGAAGCATATTATCGCTTGATTTATATTGTAAAAGTGTTCTACACACTTATGGGATGATATAACCCATCATATGCTATTTTATTTCATGTTTTAGGACAACTAGCTTTCAATTGGGTTTAAAATTTATAATGCTACAATCTTTCAATGTTGGTTAAAATTGAAACCATACATCCTCACCATTGCAATGTTGGTTAAAATTGAACAAATACAACTTCATACTTCAGTTTGGTGCTATTTAAAATGAAGTCATCATTTCATTTGAGGATTTAAAAAGCATGAGTGTATTGTGTGAGTGCTTTTCTTGTGTGAACTTCTAGTGCGTATCCACTCCCCTTGCGGTTCATGCGATCTTAGGTGAAGAAAAACACTCCAAGTTCACAAAATTTTTTGGTCACCCCAAGAACTTGCTATGTATCCTCTTCCCTTGCGCTTCATGCGATCTTGGGTGAAGAGAAATAAAAATTTTCTTATCTTTTTTAGATAAGGGCATGCTAATGAGAGACATCCCACAATGGAGAACTCATATAAGTGACTCTTAAAAAATCATGTTTACTAGTAGGCTATATAAAGGTTGTAAAATCTAAAGAAAGTAGCTTCAATTTGTGGCAAGAATAGCATACTGTGCCTCATCCTCATTCGAACGTAATGATTTGGGTAGGAATGACTAAAGTCTTAAGTGCCTTACGTTTGATCTATTTGTCTCGGTGTTCACGGTTGTCATTAAAAACTTTGTCTTAGCAACCTATCCTTGTCTTTTGAACCGTACTTTGAAGTAGTGCATAGGAGGTGCACCACTCCTACAAGTTACTTACCACGTCCAATATTTTGTTGAAGCAATAAAGCAAATAGGGAAGGGACTCTTTTGCTTGGAATGTCAAGATGGTATATTTCCTTGACATAGCCTATTTGTCCACTCCATCTTCATGGATTACATCATTCCTTAGGGGATGAGGTAAGCCTACCAAGAAGTACATACCTACTCTATAGGGTTGTTATTGCTTGTTCTTGTTGAGTCAATTTGAAACTTTGCTTGGTTCCAAAAAAATTTAAACAAACATCAACATGTTCTTCAAATTTCAAACCCTTTGGACTTAGTGTGAATACCTTTGAAAAGCCCCATTTTGCTGCTTGTCCCTAAGGATTTTTTCCTTAGAGGCTTCTAAATATTTGGACTTATATCTCAATTCACACATTCCAAAGTCAACATAGGAAACTATGGCTTTAGCCTCTTAATTTTTACATATTGGACATTGTGGAATGAAAGTTGCTTAGACATAGATATTTTAGTTTAAACTTAATTAATATTTCTTGATGTGGTAATAAAGCAATTTCACTAATCAAAGCTTAACTAAAAATTGAACACACCACACATTATACTTATTTTCAAACACATTGACTTCCAAGAAACAAAGTGAAACAAGGAAATATATTGCCAAACATTGAATCCAAGTTCTATTATCCAAACATTGAGTTCTTAGGTTTATCACTTTAGGGGTAAAGCATGTTTTTCACTACCTTGGTCTTGTAAACAAAGGTGCCTTTTAGGTTAACACATTTGGGTCAAACATATCATCCATCTCAAAACATATTTGACATCTCACTTCACAAACAACTTTGAAACTTTGGACACATCAACATTCTAGACTTAGGTTATCGCCAAACCAATCCCCTAAATTAGCTATATGTGTGTAAATGAATCCTTTTCCATACACTTAGTTGAATCAGTCATCATACTTTTAAACAAGTCTATCTTAAAGGTCACAAGTCTAGGTCTTTAGATCTACAAATTCATTATCACCTTTTATCCAAAACATCAAAACATCAAAACATCAAACCTTTAAGTCTAAAGTGTTGTCCAAAGTTTAGAAAGTTCATCCTCCATATCCCTCACCCCTTTTCATCATCCACTCACATCATTGGTTCAAAACAACTTAGAGGGTCTCTTTTATCAAAAATTGAGTCAACTAGAGAGGAAGCCTTAACCACATTAACATAAGTACACAAAGGCATTTGTGGTTCGCATTCTAGTGGTATGACCTTATCCAATAAACTATTGAGGATGGGGTATTACTGGTCAACCATGGAATGAGAGAATCATCATTTTGTGAAGAATTATATACAGTGTCAACAACATGGGGACCTTATCCATGATCCAACTCAAGAGCTCCAACCGATTGTTACACCTTGGCCTTTCTCACAGTGGGGACTCGACCTCATAGGAAATATTACCCCCACCTTGTCTAATGATTACAAATTCATCATCACGACCACTGAGTACTTTACAAAGTGGGTGGAAGCTATCCCTATGAATTACATCATGGGGAAACAAATCTCCAAATTTATCTTGAACACCTTATTTGTCGCTATGGTGTTCCACAAGCCCTTATCTCACATAACAAAAAACCTTTCAAAAATTAGGATGTAAGAGAGTTATGCCAACGATTCAACATCCAACACCAGTTCTCTACTCTCTATTATCCCCAGGGTAACAGTCAAGTTGAGGAATCAAACGAAACCATTCTTAAAATCCTCCAGAAGACGATCAATGAAGCTGGTCATGACTGGAATTTGTAATTAAATCCCACCTTATGGGCCTATAAAACCAATATCCACACACCTATAGGGGCACCCCCCTTTTCCTTAGTCTATGGATCTAAAGCCATCCTACTTGTTGAGGTTGAGCTCCCCTCTTTGAGAGTGTCACTGCAAAATCTAATCACTGATGAAGAATATAGGGTGTTTTGGTTGAATGAGTTAGAATTCCTGGATGAGCATCATCTTGATGCCTTGAATCATTTGCAAGCATACCAAAACCGACTGAAATAGAGCTACAACAAGAAAATCAAGAGTCAGTCCTTCCGGGTGGGAGATCTTGTCTTCAAGCAGAATCAAAAGAACATGCTAAATTAGGATAGTAAAGGTAAGTTCAAACCTAATTGGTTAGGACCATTTGTCATCATAAAAAGCTATATATTAAGATCCTATCAGTTATCAACACCTAAAGGAGAACCCTTGCAGGATCCCATCAACAGTTTGCATCTCAAAAAGTTTTATGCCTAGGTTTGAAGGGTGTAAATTTGAATAATACAAAAAATAAAAAAATAATTGAATCCAAAAAAATAAGAAAAAGGATTAAAAATAGTAAAGAAAAAAATCGTCCTCTACTGAAAACCACTTTGATGGCGCTTTGGGCAAGTACTTTGGTGAAAAATTGGAAAATAGGCACTTTGCATAAATAAGTACCTCCATCTATCATTGGCTCTTTAGTTTATCCTACTTACCATCTATCACATCCATCCATCACATCCCAAAAATCATATTTATTCCATCACCCATCCACGTCCGTATCATAGCTGGATGTTATGTAAGTATCATACACCCCTTTAGTACTACATGGCACATTCCTAAGGTCAGTTTGTCCTACCTATATTGAGGTAGTCTATCACATCACACTGGGGGAAATTTGTGTACACTTGCATCAGATTGGGTTCTTGTATATCTTAGGGTTATTTGAAATGTCTTGAAAAATCCCAAAACATTTGTAAACTTTATCAAAATCATCAAAATCCAAAACACATCAAAAATCCCTAAAAAGGTTAAAACATCAAAAAATAAAAAACATTACCATGTCGAACTATGAGTCTCTGAGCTTGAACATAGGCAAGGACATCACTGATGTGCCCTCGAGACACATTAGGTCAGTCTTTAGGAGTCCATCATAATAAACTAACAATCCATCAAGTGTTCATATCTCATCAGTAAATGGTTAACTGGTCAAAGTCAGTCGAACTATGTGGTCTCTATGTGTATAATGTAGGGAAGGCTAATCTTTGATAAGCCCCCAAGGCCCTAGGTTAGTCCCTTTTAGGTCTTGGTCAAAAACTCAAAAAACACAAAAAACATTTAAAAATTTGAAAACCCAAAACATTGGAAAGCATTAAAAACTCCCAAACAACCTCACATAACCTGATAACCTAAACATTCACATATACCCAAAAGACAGAAAACAACCTCAAAACATTACAAAACACTAAAAACATTGAAATATTCCAAAAAATCCAAAACCACCCATTCCATTTCACTTTCACTTGTAATAATCTTCCATCCATAATAAATTAATCGTCATCATCAACCTTTGGTAAAACAAGTAGGAGACAAGTGTGGCAAGTCGTGAAGTTTGAACCTAAATGTAAAAAATCTAAATTCTAGATTGTGAGTAAACAAGTTGATAACATTTATATCAATGACCTATCAAACAATTAGTCTTAGTCAAAACATCTAATAAACATGTCTTAGAATGCATCCTTCCTACAATGGACATCATTGTTAGAAATCACCTTAGCTATGTTACTTGGGCAATAGATATAAATAACATTGACTATTTGTTTTTTATCTTTTCTTATTGTTTATCTTGTTGAACCATTATGGGGACTTCTCAATGATGTCTATCAAAATGATTTAGAGAGAAAGGAATGGGGCATCAATCATTATATTTCATTTATTGTGCTTGTGGGATGTTCTTGTAAAATAACTTTGGCGAATACTTGCTTTGCTGTGTGTAGGGAGGTTGTTTTGAATACATTGTTGACTATGGCATATGTGTTGGTTGATTTAATTGCTGGACATGAAATGTTATCACTCATGGAAAAAATTTCAGGTTATAACCAAATCATGATTGCTAAGGAGGACCAACACAAAATAGCATTCACTTGTCCATGGGGAACATATTGCTGGAATATGATGCCATTTGGGTTAAAAAATTCTAGAGCGACCTATTAGAGGGTGGTGACCCTAATATTTCACGACATGATCCACAATTTTTTTGAAGACTATGTGGATGAAATTCTAGCTAAATAAAAGAAAAGTAAGGGACATATAGAGGTACTAGGACCAATCTTCGATAGGATCGAAGAATACAAGGTGCGATTGAATCCAAAAAAGTGTCTTTGGGGTCACATCAGGAAAGCTCCTTGGGTACATAGTCTCACAAAGAGGGATCGAGATAGATTCAACCAAGGTAAAATCAATTCTAGACATGAAGCCCCCACAAACATTGAAACAAATGTGAGGTCTATAGGGAAGGTTACAATCAATCAGGAGATTCATAGCACAGTTGTCAAACAAGATCCATTGCTTTCCTCACCTTCTCCACAAAGGGATAACATATAAGTGGGATGAGAAATGTGATATAGCCTTTCAGAAAATCAAGGACTATCTATTGACACCTCCTATTCTCATGCCACCAATATCGAACAAGCCTTTGATCTTGTATATCTTGGTCACATCACAACATTAGGTGCTATTCTTGCCCAATAGGATGAATCGGAAAAGGAAAGAGAAATCTACTATATCAATAGGACTTTGATAGGATATGAAATGAATTAATCATCCATTGAGAAGACATGACTAGTAGTAGTCTTTGCTTCACAAAAAAATAGACACTATATGCTTGCACATCAAATCAAGCTCATTGCTAAGATCGACTCATTGAAATATCTATTGTCCAAGGCAATTCTCACTAGGCGAATGGCTAAGTGGGTAATGATATTAACAAATTTTTCATAGAGTATGTGGAGAAAAAGGATATTAAGGGATAGGTTGTTGCAGATCAACCAGTAGAGGAACCCATCTATGCATAGAATCCATTGGTATCTAAGTTTCTTGATGAGTCGATGTTTTTCCTCGATGTAGTGGATCAGTGGAAGATGTATTTTGATGGATCATATACCCAACATGGATCAAGGGAAGACATTTTCTTTATCACCCCACAAGGGGATTGTATTCATAAATCATACCAACTATCCTTTCTATACAACAACAACATTTTTGAGTATGAAGCTTTTATAATAGGATTGAGAATTGCAGCACAATGGAAAATCTTGGGATTAAGGGTCTACAAAGATTCATAGCTGGTTATAAATTAAGTCAATGATGATTATTATAAAAAGATGATAAGATCACACCCTACAAGAAGATGGTAGAAAATATCAAGGAATTCTTCATCAATATAACCTTTGAGAAAATACCCCATGTTAACAATCAAGTAACTGATGCCATGGAAACCATTGGGTCCTTGTTAGAAATGCTGAAAAGCGTCCTTCAATGCGACTTCCTTGTAGAGAAGCTTCTCGTACTAGCTTTCAAGATCTTTAAATCAGAATTTGAGTGCAAAATCATTGGTCCAAAATCCCCATGGTATCCTTCTCACTGACATTACTTCCAACCTTAAGAAAACCTTTGTCATGGAAGCATCTTGATTTTTTATCCTAGGTGATACCCTATACCATTGAAGTATCAAGGGGACATTATTATGATGTCTCGACCAAAAGGAATCCTTAATCGGGTTAATGAAAGTACACGAAGGAATTTGCGGTTCACATTCTAGTGGTATGACCTTATCCAATAAACTGTTGAGGATGGGGTATTACTATCCAACCATGGAATGAGAGGCTCATTAGTTTATGAAGAAGTTTATACAATGTCAATAGCATGGGGAACTTATCCATGCTCCAACTCAAGAACTCCAACCGATTGTTACACCTTGGCCTTTCTCACAGTGGGGACTCAACCTCATAGGAAAGATTACCCCCACCTTGTCTAATGGTCACAAATTTATCATCACGGCCACTAAGTACTTTGCAAAGTGGGTGTAAGCTATCCCTATGAAGTTTACATCATGAGGAAACAAATCTCCAAATTTATCGTGAACTACCTTATTTGTCACTATGGTGTTTGACAAGCTCTTATCTCAGATAATGGAACACCTTTCAAAAATTAGGATGTAAGAGAGTTATGCCAATGATTCAACATCCAATATCAGTTCTCTACTCCCTATTACTCCCAAGGTAATGGTCAAGCTGAGGCATCAAACAAAACCATTCTTAAAATCCTCAAGAAGACAATCAATAAAGTTGGTCGTGACTGGCATTTGCAATTAAATCTCTCCTGAACTAGTATTCGCACACCTACAGGGAAAACCCATTTTCCTTAGTCTATGGATCTGAAGCCATCCTATCCATTGAGGCCGAGCTCCCCTCGCTGAGAGTGTCACTACAAAATCTAATCACTAATGAAGAATACAGGGTGTCTTGGTTGAATGAGTTAGAACTCTTGGATGAGTGTTGTCTTGATGCCTTGAATCATTTACAAGTATACCAAAACCAATTGAAGTGGAGCTACAACAAGAAAATCAAGAGTCGGTCCTTCCAGGTGGGAGATCTTGTCCTCAAGAAGAATTAGAAGAACATGCTAGATTAGGATAGCAATGGGAAGTTTTAACCTAATTGGTTAGGACCATTTGTTGTCACAAAATACTATGGGTCATGAGCCTATTAGTTATCAACACCTAAAGGAGAACCCTTGCAGGAGCCCATCAATAGTTTCCATCTCAAAAAGTTTTATGCCTAGGCTTGAAGGGTATAAATCCAAAAAATAAAAAAAATAAAAAAATAACAAAATCCAAAAAAATAAGAAAAAGGATTGAAAATAATAAAGAAAAAATTCCTCTAGTGAAAACCACTTCGGTGGCACTTTGGGCAAGTACCTCGGTGAAAACCTGGCAAACATGTGCTTTGCGTAAATAAGTACCTCCATCTATCATTGGCTCTTTAGCTTGTCCTACTTCACCATCTATCACATCCATCTATCACATCCCCAAAATCCTATTTATTCCATTGCCCATCCGAGTTCGTATCATAGTTGGATGTTATGTAAGTATCATATTCCCCTTTAGTACTACCTAACACATTCCTAAGGTTAGTTTGTCTTGCCTATATCGAGGCAGTCTATCACATCACACTGGGGGAAATTTGTGTATACTTGCATTAGATTGGGTTCTTGTATATCTTAGGGTTATTTGAAATATCTCAAAAATCCCAAAACATTTGAAAACTTCATCAAAATCCAAAAACACTCGCAAAATCATCAAAATCCAAAAAACATCAAAATCTTGTATAGTCAAAATCCAAAAACATTTGAAAAGTTGTATAGTCAAAATCCAAAACATCCAAAACACATCAAAAATCCCTAATAAGGTCAAAACATCAAAAAATCAAAAACATTACCATGTCGAACTACGAGTCTCTAAGATTGAATGTAGGCAAGACCATCACTAATGTGCCCCCAAGACGTATTAGGTTAGTCTTTAGGAGTTCATCACAATAAACTAACAATCCATCAAGTGTTCATATCTCATCAATAAATGGTTAACTAGTCAAATTCAGTCAAACTATGTGGTCTTTGTGTGTATAACGTAGGCAAGGCTAATCTTTGATAAGTCCCCGAGGCCCTAGGTCAGTCCCTTTTAGGTCTTGGTCAAAAACTCATAAAACACAATTTTTTTTTGAAAATTTGAAAACCCAAAACATTGGAAGACATTCAAAACTCCTAAACAACCTCACATAACCTGATAACCTAAACATTCACATATAACCAAGAAGACCAAAAACAACCTCAAAACATTACAAAATACCAAAAACATTGAAATATTATAAAAAAATCCAAAACCACCCATCCAATTTCGCTTTCACTCGTAATAAAATTCCATCCATAATAAATTAATCATCATCATCAACCTTTGGTAAAACAAGTAGGAGACAAGTGTGGCAAGTCATGAAGTGTGAACCTAAATGTAAAAAATCTAAAGTCTAGACCATGAGTAAATAAGTTGATAACATTTATATCAATGACCTATCAAACAATTAGTCTTAGTCAAAACATCTGATAAACATGTCCCAGGATGCATCCTTCCTACAATGGACATCATTGTTAGAAATCATCTTAGCTATGCTACTTGGGCAAGAGATATAAATAACATTAACTATTTGTTTTTAATCTTTTCATATGGTTTATCTTGTTGACCCATTCTGAGGACCTCTTGATGATGTCTATCAAAACAATTTAGAGAGAAAGGAATGGGGCATCGATAATTATCTTTTGTTTTTTGTGCTTGTGGGATGTTCTTGTAAAATAAATTTGGTTTATACCTGCTTTGTTGTGTGTAAGGATGTCGTTTTGAATAGATTGTTGATTATGGCGTATGCTTTGGTCCGAAATATTCTAAAATTCTAAACTACATTCCAATAGGGTTTCTATATGTCAAGGTATGATTAAGGATTATCCTATCTGTTTGCAAAGTCAAAGTCCATCATATTAGATACAACACCATCCTGGTTATCGATACCTTGATGCATCTTGTCTATGTGTTATATCAAAACAAGGAATGATGAAGTATCCAAATCCCTGGAACAAGCAAATCATCAATCTTGTCACCATATCTAATAAAATCTTGAAGACTCATAGACTTGTTGGACTTCTGAATCAATCTCCAAATCAATGGTCAATCCATTCATCTTATTTTGCTATCTTCTTTCTGTGTTAACATGGTATCATGATAGTCAACAAAAATCATAATGCATCCATCCAACATCCACAAACCATCAACATATATACATCCTACATATCATATCATAATCATCAACATATCATAAGCATGGCATCATCATATAGGAAATACAAAAAAGAAGAAATGCATCCATCTCATAGCATGCCATATAGAAAGATATTGGAAAAAAAGAATAAACCATCCATCACATTGCATCCATAATATAAATCATACATTGCATATCATATGAACATTGCATCATAGATCATACATCCCATCATATTATAATTCATAAATAAAGAAACACATGTATAACATAAACATTTGCATCCATCCATAGCATGTGCATCCATACATAAACATAAAACATGAAATAAATGAAACATCACATCACATCATAGAATATCATATCATAACCGAATCGGGCTATCTCATATATATATATCAAAATCTGAATGTCATGATACAAAGTAAGATTCAATGTGTCAATATCATCAAAAATAGATATACAAGAGGCTATTAAAAATTAGTCGATGAATGTGTATACATATAATAAATCAGGGTTGTACATCTAAAAAATGTCTAGAACAGTTTGAGGCTAGCCTCGTCTCTTCCTGTCATCCCACCAAGATTGATCCTAGTGGATTGAAGGAGCACCTCTTGAACCACTTAGCTCAACCCCACTCGTGTGCTCAAAATTTGGTTGTTGTCGCGTACTGTGCACTACCCTATGGTACAAGGTGCGGTAATAAGACACCTCTGCCATAATTGTCCCATACATCTGAGCTTGTACCATTCCTTGGCCTTGTGTGTGTGTGGAAAAAGCCTTCAAATACTATCTTTGCCCAATCTCCTGTGCCATCTGAATGATTAGCTGACAGTCCTGACCTCTCTCACCAGTAACAACTTGAATCTATGTCGTAAGCTGTTGTACCTACTGTAAAATCTGATCTCTCTACATTGTAAGTGCCTAAATCTGTGCATCCCAAGGATCTGGACCTTGTGCCTCGTGCTACTGATCCTGGCATGGTGGTGGTGGTGGTGGTCCTAATAGCACATTCCCTAGCACCTATCCTTCATGCCCTGGATATTGGTGCCCATCTTCAGGCACTTGTCCATCGTGCCCATATCTGCGATCTTATCTATCTTGGGGAGGCTTCTGAGGGGGCTACTGGTGCACTCTCCCATGTCCTTTTCCCTGTCCCTGCATCCTACCCCCGTTGGGCATCTATACGACTGCGAGATCTATCAAATGGACTGGCACAAACTGTCGCCAACAGGTATCGTATGTAGTTGTAGTGTCGACATCATACAGTCCTCTGACATATACCCATGGCTATACAACAAGCTATCTAAAGTTATCTATTGCCACTTGAGGTGGAATCTATGGACCCCATTGAGCCTCTCTAATAGTGCATGCAAACACGACTATGTAATCTTGAGGAACCACATCCTAGACCTCCTTGAACTGGCAAGCGACATGATTTGAAAGGTACCGTTAAATCATAGTGTGCTTGTGGCCCTGGATATACTTGGTCTGCTTGGTGAAAAACAATTGCTGCGCATCATCGAACCATATAGGTGCCTACAACTAGGGCCTCTAGTGAAATACTATCATATCATCGATCACCCGTCTCCAGTACGGGATTCCTGCGGGCCCTATCTCATGTAGCATGATCATAGCTATGTAGTGGTAAACTATGGGCTCATCCATGTCAACATCTGCCACTGCAACAATAGGTTTGAGCACAACAATGTGCTCCCATGCCCAGATGTGTAAAAGAGTAACCCCGACTCCGATGCTTCACCCCTGCATGTATATAGCCTGATGCATATCATGCTATAAGGATGCGAGTACTACGAGGCCCCACGCAAAGCAAGTCATGTCTCCGATCATCCTTGTCTAGGTGAGTTCCCAACCAAGGCTAAGACCTTGAATTTTCCTATTCAACACGAGCACCCCGCAGATCAAAGCTCCAACAACTAAGTTCAAGTTTGGGGCCTGTCCTCTGTAATCATCCAAATCAAGCTAGATAGTCTCTATATATAGGGTTTTAGTGCCAAGAACATCATAACAAGCAATGGTCTTAGTGTCCAGATAATAAATAATATGCTCACCATGGATCGACACTCGCAAGATGTGCCAAACATCCTCTAAGGTGACTGTAGCCTCTCTAGTAGGAAAATGAAAGGATGAGGTCTATGCCACCTCTCTATCAATGATGCCATCATCATGAGGTGGGTCCTGACCATGGGCATCCTAACCACGAACTCGAGCCTGATCAACCCAAGGAACATCCTAGCCTAATCAATCAACTAGGGAAAGATAGACAAAATACCAGGTCTACGCTCTCTAGAATGAAGCGACTGAATGATATCCTGCACAATCGAAGAGAACCACATCAAAATTTCCAAAAAACTTGTTAAATTTCACACTTTGAACCCTAAACTACAAAAGTGACTCTATTTTGCAAAAGTGTGGCATTATTTTTGAGTGACGCTTTATCCAAATGTCAAAAGCGTTGCTCCTTGAAAAAGCGCATCGATATTCCAATAACGACGTTGGACCAAAAGAGAAAAAGTGTTGCTACTTGCAAAAGCACGTCAACTTTTCAAAAGCGACACTGGACCGAAATAAACCCTAATTTTTCCCACGTCGCTATTTTGCAAAAGCATATCAGCTTTTCAAATGCATCACTGGACCTAACTAGGTAAAGGCGTTGCTACTCCAAAAAAATTTCCACCAACTGGTTTAAAAGCGATGCTATACAATGATGCCTTTGTTTGGACTTTTGACCCCTAATAAATGACCTAAAAACTCAAAAAATGAGTAAAGTTTTGATTTGGGTACTGGTGGTCCTGCATCTACTATGCACTGGTACTCTTGTACCTTGTTCGCGAGGTGCTATGGGAGCTCACAAGCCACCATTTTGCCAAGGTGTTAGAGCAAAAATCATAGAGTTTCACTAGGATCAAGTGTGCAAATGAATTGAAAGTGACCCTTCAACCTATATTTATGCATGAAAATTAGGGTTTTTTGCCCTAATTTGAGGGGGAAAATGCAATGTTGATCCTGTTTTATCAATTTTTGAGCTATGGGACATATTTTGAGATATTTTTCACATTTCTAACCTTTTTTTCACATCCCGAAACCTGCTTCTGCACCTGAATCAATGTTAAACCTTTGTCGCGATATCGACCTGAAAATTGAAATTTCTATCTAATCTCTCGAGGGGGTAGGGTACCGACTTAATTCCTTCCATTGGGGCAACAGTGGGGCATCCAAAAAATCAAGAATTTTTAAATTTTTGATCTGAGCAACAACATCAATCCGAAAAGTGTTAGTCTTTGAACCAATGTAACAAGTACCTTGCTTCAAAGAGGGGAAGACTGTAGACATTTAAAATTGTCCTGACTAATATTACACACTTGAATATGATGACTAACCATTTCATCCTAAATTCACCATTTTTTTGACTATTTAATTGAATAATCCTAATTATTTAATTAAATGTATTATTCTCATCTATTAATCTGATAATTAATTTCATTAGGTTAATTCAACCCCTTTCACACTAACTTTCTATCTTGTTTAATTGGATAATGCAAATTATTTATATTAAACCCCTTTATGTCCTCTCCTTTAATGAAATAATCTAAATTATTGAATTAAATGTCACTTAAACTCTTTTCATTAAATAAATTAATTATTTAATGATAATCCTAATTTCCTCTAACTTGCAAAATTAAAACTTTATTTTAATTATCTAATTCCTAATTTTTCTCACCCTCCCACTTGTAAAGGAATATTCTCATGGAATATTTCTCCTTTTCACATTCCTCCAAAAGGGAATATTCTCATGGAATATTCCTCCTTTGCACATTCCTCCAAATTTGAAAATATCTTTAACAACTTCCTAATTTTTAGGAAGTGTGTTTGTTGAGAGAAAATTGGGACCATTGATTAAATTGATTGATCCTTGTCAAGTTTCAACCTTGACCATGGATTATAATCCTTAATTGATGCCTAATCCTCTTATTGATTTTCATCCCTTGATTAAGCTAATCAATCTTGACCATTGGTTTAACAATTTTACCTATAAATAGACCTCACTTCTATGAAATAGGGATCCACTTTTTAGAGTAAAGTTATTATAATGAAATTTAGAGCAATCTTTATGAGCATATTTAGCATTTTAGCATCATCTTAATTAGCTTTTACATCCATTTTGGCATCATCTTAGCTTAGTTTTCATCAATGGATACCATCTTTGAGCTTGTTTCCATCTAGGGATTGGGAAAGGGCTGTCATTTCACATCATATGCATTACCAATCCCCCAATGGGATGTGGTTTGGAGTTTTAAATTAGGTTTCCTTCATGCATTTATGGTTTTCTTCATGTTTTGTTTAATGGTTGCTTGGTTTGAAGCTTTCAAGAATTTCATTAGCATTATAGCTTAACTAACTAAATCTTGCTTAATTTTGTATGGATCTGGTAGATTTAGGTCATGTTATAATTATAATCACAATGGTAAAAATGAATCATTAATTCATATAAAGGTAAATCTAAACATTATATTATTAGTGTTATTCAATCTATAAGATTGATAATTCCTTGTAGAAATTTTGCTTTACTTCTTTTGATAGCTAAGAAAAATAATGAAGTTATTCAAAATTTCCCATATGATGTCTAATAACAATGATAATAATAATAGAAGAGATGTTATAGTATTTCTTATCATGTTCCAAGCATATTTAGGGGATACGTCTTAGAAGAGCCATTAAACATGAGATTTGTTAGCTGCTAGATAGTGCTCTCCCAAAAAGTAGGATTTATAAACAATCACTTGTAAAATCTAATTAAGTGAAGAATCAATTATAATATTTTTAGAACAAGGTGAAATTAATCGTGACACTTTTCCATTGGATTTTCTATTATTATACTTAAAACTATGGTCATGGTTTGAATGAGATAACCATAGAAAACAAGTATCCTAATACATATTAATGATCTTTTGGGCCAAATAATAAATACCAAGCATTGACCAAGTTAGACTTAAAATTGGGGATCACCAAGTGAGAATTAAGGAGAAAGATATGTGGAAAACAATATTTAAGACAAGGCAAGGTGATATAATCTTAAAAATAAGCTTTAGTTAGGTTTTTTTAAGATGTGGTTGTGCGTGCAAATTAACACATAAGCATATCTACTTGAATATGCTAATTAGTAACTTCATGAGTTGGGATTGGCAGTGGTACTAAAATATTCACAAGCGATACAAATTGGAAATATGCAAGAATAAGAAAATAGAAAATAATAAAAAAATAGTAAAAAGTGGTATTAGATGCATTTGTGCAAAGAAGCAACCTCTATGAAAGTTTCTTGAAATTTTATTTTGTAGCTACCTATGAATTTTGGAGGTGACTTAAGGTCAAAAAAACCCTACCTAACATTATTATGTAGTTGTGAAAACCACCATGACAACATTGTCCATGAGTGGCCTTGTCTAGAGAGTAGGTACACAATTAAAACTTTTCAAGTATCCAATCAATGATATTTCTTAGCTTCTTAGGAGTGCTCACCTATTTATGTCCAATAAAAAGCATGTAATTAACAATAAATTTATGGGGTGCTAATGTACATGAATAAAATAATGCATGCAATTTGAAGAGTTGAAATGGTTTCACTTGGAAGATAGAATTAATGATGGCCTAAAGCTAATGGGGATCAATATATCATGAGGAAGCATCCCAATATTTTTCAAGTCTTTACATATAGTGGAGAAAAAGAAACCAACTAAAAAATAATAATTATTTATTATTGATAAAACATGAGATAAAATAATTAAATTGGAGCAACATCACTTAATAATTTCTTGATTTCTAATCATGGATGTGTCTGTAGAGT
The DNA here is from genome assembly GCA_007258455.2 of Sequoia sempervirens. NCBI lineage: Eukaryota > Viridiplantae > Streptophyta > Pinopsida > Cupressales > Cupressaceae > Sequoia > Sequoia sempervirens. The sequence goes on from VDFB02373365.1 coordinate 85,423,944, forward strand.
TGTTGTTAACCTATTGTATCAAATTGGGATAAAAATAAATGAAATATACCTTAAATTCACTAAGTGGAAACCTATAGGATTGTCTTGTCTACGTGGGGTGAACATGTCTATACTATAAAGCTATAAAAAGTATGGGGAGGCTAAATAAATAAATTTAACGTATAGTTTTATTCTATAAATTTATTTGAAACTCTATAGATTTTCCTAAATTTACCTACAACCAAAATTTTATGAATGGAAAGCCTACAAAAATAAAGGTTAAAGGGTAATTTGTACCTCAATTAGTACCTTGTCGGATTTCAAGCATGGATCCACATTGAAATGTTGATAAATAATAATTAAAAATATTGATTTATACAATGAAATAAGTTTGAATCACAACATAGCCATTGAAAATTTCAACATCATGGCAAAGGGTTCACGAAAACATATCAAGGTGGGCTGGGAGATTTTCTTTGGAAATAAGTATTGTATTGAAAATGAGGGTAGGAAATTTAAGTATAAATCACTCTAATAAAGTTTAGGTGTTGTAATGAATTGCAACCTCAAAATATGGTGTAGAGGGACTTACATTCACAAAGGTTCAATGAAAAAACACCCAAATGATGAGAATAATCTATGTTGGCTAAATGATAATGATAGAGGAGGTTTATAAGATCTAGAAATTTAAAGAACAAAGTGGGTTGATAAAGGGTTTGGGAAAAATCAAGTGGAAATGGCTCAACACAATGGAAAATGCATGAATAGAGGCAACACGAAGATGGAAATATTAATCAAAATGGTGATAGAAATTGACATTAAGCACTTGGAAGGGTGTGGGGGAGAGGTAAGAAGAGGTACTATAGAAAAATAATTTCATTTTCATGAAAAAACATTAAAAGAAAATTCAGACCTAGTGAAAATCCTTGGAAATCAACTACCTAGTCTCAATTTTCTTGTTGCAATAATGTCCATTAGTGAAATATTTTTTTTGGAGAATTTGTGCATGAATATAGCTCATGCATAGAATTTTTAAAGAAATTTGGGGTTTTATTCATGAGAATAAGTAACAAAAAACTTAGGACCAACTTAGAATTTATCTTTTTTTTTTTAATATTAAAATGAAGTAAAGGTGGAAAAATTTAAAGAACTTGCTTTAGGATTTTGAAGATGAGAACTTAGTAGGTTGGGAACACTAAAATTATTTACCTTGTATTTTTAAACTTTAGTAAGAGGAGAAAAAAACAATTCCATCCTATTAGGTGGCAAACTGTGAGCAACATCCATGAATGGAATTTTAGCTCAATTTCCTATGGTACCTCAAGCTTGAAGGGGTCCATCTAGTGGTAGGTGTCATCATTAATTTTTTCTCATTAATGCATGTTTTAGGATGGGAAATTTGAGTTTAAGCATAGTGCATGGGGCTAGAAATAACATTTTAAGGTTGGTAAGGGGGTAAATAAATGGGAAATTAAATATGGGATTAAGACATTACTATATATGTTCCATACAGTGTGTACTTATATGATCATTTGAATAGTTAGTGTGTGACCAGTTGGCTTATTTTGTGATTGGGTCTAATTCCTGTCCGACCTAATGCATGTTATGTGTTGTAAAGGATAAGTATGTATTGTGGATGTTAGTAGGATCCATTTTAGGTCCATTCCAGCTTAAATCAAGCATTGCACACTTGGGTTGAGTGCGAAGATGTTTTTGAATCATGTATGGAACTAACAAAGCTATTTTGAATTAAAATAGGGCTGCATCTAATTAGGCCAACCTAATTGATGTATGTGGATATAATTGGTTATATATGTGAGATGGTTTTGAGTGGTAGAATGCAGATGATAGATGATATGATATGATATAATGTGCAAGAGATCTGATAGTGTGCGAACATGCAAATTTAGATGTGTGAGATCAGAATAAGTGCAAAATTGTTGTGAATATTGAGCGACTGCTAAGCTGAGCAGTGTTTTGTGTTTAAAACTTCAAAGGAATTGAATTCACCACAAGGAAGGTGTACTTTGTATCAATTCAAACTCTGGCTGTGAAGCCATTTTTGTTTTTGTGTCTATCCCTGGCTGTGAGCCTTATAAGGACAACGTGTCCTGGCAGTGAGCCCCTATAATATCTTATAACCAAGTATAATATATTGTGATCTAATCCTCACAGTGGTTTTTCCCTCTTTGGGTTTTCCATGTAAAAATCCTAGTGTTCATGTGTTATGTGATCTTATGATTCCTTTCACGCTTTCATTTAATGCTATAGTTAGATACACTTTTTAAATTGAATGGTTTGTGAGTAATTGGTCATATAGAATACTAATTCACCCCCCTCTCAGTATTCTGGGTGTTCAACATATATATTCTTGACTTGATTTACTTTTTAAATTTTTTTTGTATGCCACCCTCATGATCTAATCCCATACAACTAGTAAGATGCAAGGGTTCATCATTGATACTTAGATCAGGTAGTTATGGAAATCAATTTTGAATTTTGGAATACTAGCATGCTCTTGATTTGTCTTTATGCAAGAAAGGGAGGAACACAGAGGGGTTATCCATTGATTAGGTTCAAGGAGTTATGATTGAGTTTTGGATATCAAATGAATATAGGGGAAATAGGACTCATAGACCTAATGGTAAAAATTATGCTCATCATATAGGTAGAAGGTCAAAATTTTGATGGCTTGATTGATAAAAATTGGGAGACTCAATTGTCCAAAGTTTATATGACTATAAAATGGAAATGCAACATAATTTTTTTGGCTATGATTGGGTTATGTGGATGGAAAATTTATGGCAAGAAATCATATTTAAAGAGTAGTTTTAGAAAATTCTTGGATTTTTATCCAAGGGCTTGAGGTTAGTTGGTTAAAGCATTGAGTTCTCATTTTGGAGACCCAAGTTCAAATACCAAAGGGACATATAATATGAAATTCTAACTTGTGACTCTTGGTCTTCAATAGTTGGCTTCCATTGAGGAGGTAGTTTCTAAATAAGTGGATTTCTAAGTTGTGACTCTTGGTGTTCTATAGGCAGTTTTTAGTATGGTTGCTTGGAAGGAATTGATATTAGTCTCATGGTTGTGCTCAAGAGAGATTCTATTGGTCTCATGTTGATGCTTGTATGAGAAAAATATTTGTAAATGATTAGCAATATAAACAACTCTTAGGTTTTCATGGTGCATAAGAAAAGAGAGACACTATTAGAATCAATCACTCCTAGACCTAGGATCTTATGCGTGCTTGAGTAAGGATGAGAAAAATATGGGGCTAATTAATAATCTAAGTGTAATGGGTAAAAAAATATGGGCAATCATTCATTTTTGGCATGTAAGGTGACTTGTGTGGAGAATATTTAGAAATATTGCTCGTTTCTTTGGTAAAAATATCAAGAGATAAGGGACATCAACAATGTTTTAAAGTGAGTTTTTTATGATGTGAATGACCATGTTTGTATCATCATGGTCATCAAGTGGATAAAAATCACTACGGGGATCAAGATTGATATCATTGTATAGATCATGGTAAAATTATAAGTTATGTATTATGCCAAAGTAATCAAACCAATATATCACATTATTGAGTGTCAATAGAGGAGGAACTTGTATGGAAACATCATCCATCAGATTTCATATTTTTTCTTTAAGGCTTGACATTGGTTGGTAGAATGACCTAACATGAGATGGTAGGGGCATGAGAGAAACATTGATAAACCTTTTTTATGGGTTCTTTGAAGTGCTTGATGTGGGAGAGTGATTAATTTGGCATCCAAGGGAAGGGGTAATAATTATTTAGGAGAAGTGGTAAGTGGTGTCCCCTATATAAATTTCACAAGTGAAATCAATAAGTGAGGTACAAGAGGAGATGCTTCAAAGATTTGTAAAAAATTGACCAAATTTAATGGCATCCATAGTCAAAGTTGGAATAGAGGCGTGATGAGTTAAAAATAGCTTCTCTTGGATATGAGATATGATTTTTTCAAGATATATAGGTTAAAGCACATAATAAGGAATATTAAATTCTATTTAGACTAGTAATGAGTAGAATTGAGAAGTGTAGTATTGATTTTTTTGTAGGTGATAGGTTGTGGGATGAAGGAGGAAATAATTAACTTGATCTAAGGAAGGGGGTAGGTGAGGGTATTTTATTAGTAGTACATGGAAAATATTATGACTCATATGAAAGTGAAAACATAATATATGAAATGGAAAGTGACATGTTGACAACTTTAGATCATAGGTAGTGAGAGGATAAGGTGACAAGTCATGTGAAGTAGAGAACAATGAGGATATGGTAATGGTAGAAATGGATAAATAGGTTTCTAGGAAGGAATGAAATAAATCTATATCAAAAGGGGAGGTATTAGATAGTGGAGAGCAAGGATAAGGAGATGTGTCAATGTATTGAAGTGGCTCATAAAAAGTATGTAGTAAATTGGTCATATGGGCTAAAGTATTTTAGGTTGATGTCATCTAAAAAGGTCTCATAGAAAAAATAATGGTAAGAGGTAGGTGAAATACATATAAAATAATCATCATCATAGGGTTTAGGTATTATGTCATCACTACAAGAATCATTGAAGGTATCACATGATAAATCATCAAGGAAAGTATAATATACTTTGGGTGAGGGTGTGGAATGGGAAACAATTATGTTTGATAGTTTAAGATTATTAGTAAGAATTTTATCTATGAAGGATGGAATAGGTGTGATATTATTATCAATAAGGGGAATATTGGAAATAAGAGGTGATAAAAATGGAGTAGAACTTGTGACATCATCTAGGCAATGGGGTGGAGTATTGTAAAAATGAGAATGAAAGAATATAAGGTTTTCTAAGTTTTTAGGATAGGTGCTAAGGAAGATTGTAAAGGTGGGGAAATGGGAAAGGAATGTGGATATAAATTAAATGGAAATTGGTGATGAATCCAACTCAAATAAGCTAAGGATGTCCTCCAAAGCACATGGGTGATTCAATATAAAATACTAGAATAAATTGGGTTTAAGGAAGGAGGAATTTAGAGAAGCTAAGGGAATAGAAGAATCCATAGGGAAGCACCAATTAAATTGATACAATCCTAGGTTACTCACATATAAATAATAGGGGGAAATATAAGTTAAATGGGTTCCCCAATTAAAATAACATTAAAAATAATCTTTAATTAGGATCTTTTTATAGTTTGGTTATGTTTTTAAACAATGTGAAAATTAGTATTACCTAAGGCTATCTCCAACTATGATAACCTTAATTAATAACCACATGAGATAGGAATAATGATTTAACTAGAAACTTGAAAAATAATAAAAAGTTAGAAATATGTAGGACTTGGAAAATGAAAAAGAATAACAAAACTAGTGAAAAAGTGGTGTCAAATGCACTTGTGTAGAAAAGTGGCCTTTATGAAAGTTGCTTGAAATTTTATTTTTTAGTTGCTTGTGAAGTTTGGATTTGATTTTATCTCCACCGTGGTAGACTTGTTGAGGGGAAAAATTTCTTAGAGAGTAGGTACAAACTTGAAATTTATTAGGGAGCTAGTCAATAGTGCGTCTAAACTTCTCAAGAGTGCTCACCTATCAGTGAAAAAAATCATGAAATTGATAATAAAATAATTATGCCTTAACAAACATGAATAAAGAAATGCATGTAAGTATAAGGCTGAAACAATTTCACTTGGAATGTGAAATGATGATGGTTTGAAATTTATAAGGATCACTGATGACATTATGAAGCATCCCAAGAGTTTTTAGGTCCTCATCTACAACATAGACATAGAAAACAAATGAAAGCATAGAATTCCTACTTGTTGATAAAATATGAGATAAAATTATTGAGTTGGAGCAACATCCATTTATAATTTCATAATTTTGTATATGGATGGGTTTGTGGAACTATTATGAATGTCTAGTATCAAACTAGGCTAAAAATTAGTGAACTAGGCCCTAAAATCACCAAGTAGTGGCTTTTAGGGAAACCCTGTAGCTTTGTAACTTTTGGTGAGGCTAAATTAGTAAAATTAAGGTATAATTTTATTTAGTAACTTTCTCTAAAACTTTATAGACTTTCTTGAAAATTGAACATAGTCAAACTTTTATGAATGAAAACCCTACAAAAATAAATGTTAAAGGAGGGAGTATATGCCAATTAGTTCCCTTGTGGGATTTCAAGCACAAATTCACATTGAAAAATTTAATTAAAAATGATTCATAATACTAAATTATTCAATGAAATAAGTATAAATAATAACATAGCCATTAAAACTCACAACATCATGGTAGAGGGTTCATGGAAACAAATTGAGATAGGTGAGGTAGGATAAAGGTTTTGGAAATAAGGTTTATGATCACTCAAAAAGGGTTCTATTAAATTGAAGAGAACTAAAATTGGAGTGGGAAACCCTAAGTATTAATCACTCCAATGGAGATTCGATATGGTCTTGCAACCTCAAAAGGTGGTACTCATGGACTTACATACAAAGGGTCAATGGAAAACACACTTAAATGATGAGATAAATCAATGATGTCTAAAGGATAATTGTAGTGGAGTATTTTAAGTTCTATAGTTTTGAAGTAAAAAGTGGGTTGATGAAGGGTTTTGGAAAAATCAAGTGGAAATGACTCAACATTATGATAATGAATAAATAGAGGTAATGGGGATATGAAAAAATGAATCAAAATTATGATAGAAATGGATGGAAAATGATTTTAAGGGTGTGGGAGAGAGGTAAGAAAAAGTAAATATAGAAAAAATAGAAAAATAATTCTATTTCATAAAAAAAATTAAAAAGATTTTCCTCACCTAGTTGAAATCCCTAGAAATCAACCACCTAGCTTCAATGATCTTGTTGTAGTAATATCCAATAGAAAAATAAAAATTATTGGAGATTTTGGGAATGAATCTATCTCACTCCTAAATATTTTGAATTATTTTGGGGTGCCACCCAATATTAGAATAAAAAAAAACCTTATGACCAACTCATTATCTTTCTTTTTCTATGTTAAAATGAAGCAAAGGTGGCTAGTTTTAAATAACTTGCTTTGGAAGTTTAAAGATAAGATCTTTGTAGGTAGGAAGAAATAAAAATTAATTACCTTGTATTTTAATCTTACAATAGGAGGAGAAAAAGTAAAGGTCACCCTATTAGGTGGAAAATTGTGGGTAATGTATGTGAATTAAAATCCAGCTTAATTTCTTAGGGGACCTCAAGCTTGAAGGGAGCTATCTAGTGGTAGGTGTATCATTTAATTTTGTGCTCATTAATTTTTTTTTAGGATGAGAAAATATTGGTTTTACACATATGATGGGGCTAGGAAAAGTATTTCAAGGTTTTTGCAATGGGTTAAACCAATGAAAAATTAAATATTAGACTAGGAAATGGGAGCAAATAAGAACTAAATGAATGGGAGCATGTAGAAACTCCAAACAAGTCCATAGAATCAACATAGGAAGGGGTTGTAGATGGCTAGGTGTGACACAAGCTAGGAAAAAGGGGTTAAAATAACACTAAACACAATGGATAGGGGATAAAATAGACACAAAAGTGTAATAAGGAAGTTGTAGGGTTTGGAAGTTCTATTATTGCATAAGTTTTTAATGAATGATTGGTTTTGGGTTGTATAATTATCTCACTAATTCCATGAGATTGATGGTTGAGGTATTTAGGATAGTGATATACTTTCGTGTCATTATTTAATTAGGTGAAATTCTAAGTTCTAGAAATAATTGTGTTGAGTATTTAACCCACAAAGAAATATACAAAAATTATGAAAGAGAATAAGTTATAATAAAATGAGAAGAAATGAGTTTTATAAACAAAGAAATGAGATTGAGGAGTATATAGGATAAGGTTGTTGGTGAGGGGAAGGAGGCTGAGGAGGATAAGAACCTGCCATCTCCCGGGGTGGAGGAATTAGAGAAAAAACTCTCAATTATTGAGGAAGTTGTTCAGGAGCTTAAAATGGATCATGAGAATCGTATTCAGGAAATTGAAAAGATGGTTCAAGATGTGAAAACCAGTATGGAAAAGATCCTAAAGATAATCCAAGTTTCCATTAAGAACAACACGAAAACCTTGAAAATTTTCATTGAAAAACTTTGAGAATTAAGGGAAGAGTAGATGCTGGGTGGGAGATCTGCCAGTAGTAAAATGAAGGAGCGTTAGGGAAAGGAGAAAGATAATACTGTGATGGTGGAAGCTGAGTAGGGGCCTAGTGCCTGTACTCGTGAAAAAAGTAAGACATTCGATGAGGAGAAGGAAGAACTACTGATGATGGTTGATAAGCATTATTGACAAGAATTAGAGGTGGTAGAGGCCCTTAAGAGTTTGAAATAGTTTGTTGTTTTGTTGCCATTTCTTTTGTTTTGGTCCGTCAGTTAGCTCTTGGTTAGCTGTTGTTCTGCTGCTATTTGGCTGTGTATTTCTCTGTTGTAGTAACTTTTTGTATTTGGAGTTCCGGGTCCCTTATAAAAACTTGTTTTTTTATATAATAAAAAACAATCACTTGCCTAAGTTTTGGTTATGAATTTAAATAGGGAGAGACACATATTGATCCAAAAAAGTTTGAGGACATGTTGAGGTGGCCCACTCCTTCCTACATGAACACAACAAGGATTTTCAAGAGTGTAGTCCAATACTTGAGGAAGTTTATCAAGTATTTTTATTAGGAAAAAGGTATTGTACACATCACACAAGAAATAATTATTTTTAATTAATTAAAATAAATATTTATTTGTGGTGCATCTTTGGGAGAGGTGTTTAGCCACATTAAATATTTATTTGGGTCTACATATAAAGTTGTATGTAACATTGGTTAGATATTTTATATGTGGGTTGAAAATAGGAAATATTTTAATATTGGGAAAATTTAGTGACAAAAATTAAATGTTGGGATCAATAGTTTCTACACTCATGGTTTTGAGACATATGGTTTTACCTTACCACTTGGTTGTTTTGTGTAAGATTGAATCAATAAAAGAAAGCACATGTTTAGTGGCTGGGGAATTGGCTAGTACTTGACTAGTGGGTTTATTTTCTTGGTTGTCATTTGTATTGGGATCTCTTGTTGAGTGCATATGTGAAACATGGAATGTGATGTGTGGTTACATACTCAGACACATGGAGGATGTAGTAGAGGAGCTTGATGTTTCAAAAGTATTCATGGAGACTCTACAAGTGTATTGTAATATTTTACTGTTGATTAATACATTGAGTGTGGATGATTTTGGAGGTTAGGTTTTTCCCTTTCGAGGGTTTTCCTAGAGTATATCTTATGTACTATTATGGCTTGAATTTGATATTTACATTATGATCAGTTTGTAAGCTTGCATGTGTGAGTTTCTCTCATGGGGTTATATATAAAATGGTTTGATCAACCTTGTAATTTCTTAAAAATTGGTATAAGAGTCATGGTTGTGGTTGAGGGAGGTGAGAGATCTCTATTATTGTTTAGCCCTCTTTTGAGTAGATCTAATGCAAAGTTGAATCCATGAAAATGTTGGAAATATTTTAGTCATTTTAAGGTATTAGATATTTTATGCAGGTTGTGAGAATATAAATTTGGGGTTTGGGAGTTTATAGATTTATTGTTATTTTTATAGATCTAGGGTTTAAAAAATTATTTTAGAAAAAGTTTTTTTTTGGGGGGGTGTTCTCCATGAGGATTTATGGGGGAATTTTCATAGATGATCCACTGAGACAAAATGAGCCTCACCATTGGATTTAAGAGGCACGAGAGATGAAGATTGACATAAAATTTGACTTGGCCACTAGAACCTAGAGGTGAAAAAATTTCCCCTCTCTCTTAGCCATATGGTCTTAATAGTTAACATAAAATAAAAATAAAATAAAAATGTTTTTACTTTATGCAATCAAATTTTATCTACAAAAAATTAAAAATCTAAATATGGGGAGGGGTTCGTAGAAATCTCGTATCCATTTTGGCAAGCATGGCTACGACAAGCATTAATAGTAGGGTGTATTGGGCTAGTAAGGGGCTTTTAGCCCCACCGGTGTCAACCAAGTAGTCACTGGGTCATTAGCCTTAGATTCCTAGTCTTAGTCCTTGGTCAAGTGGGGCCAACCCCTAGACCTACAGGCTAAACTAGAAAAATAAATTGAAAATTTAAAATAAATTTAAATGTTTTTCAAACTTTTCCATCAAGAATCCACTCACATTCTACCTTTGAGTTTCATCATTGCTTGTATTATGCCAATTCGCCACCAACCTGCTACTCATTCACAACCACTACTAGTGGTACCACCCATCAACCACCACAAAGACACTAGATGTCTTTGATTTTGTCCAAAGGAGTAGTTTTCTTCCAAGAGGCATAAATTTCATCTATTGTATTGGATTTTTGACTTCTTATAGTAATAAAAATCTCTTTCTAAGCACTACACAATGGTATCTAAGTTTAGTTTTTAGATTTTAAATTTTTATTAGAATTTGGTACCAAGCTAACATTACTGTAGAATCGTTTATAGGTCATATATATTTCATACATAATTAAAATTTGATTTTGAATCTAGATGATGAAGAGAATTTGTAGTGTACTACATAGCAGATTAGGTGGATTTTTACTTGGTTAAGTAAAAAGATAATTAAACTTGTTTGAGCACTTGTAGGATCTTGAGATTCAAGGTGTGATTTGTGATTATCCAAATAAATTAGAGGGTGAAAAATCATGGGAGTGCATGTTTTTATGAGATAAATATGATGGTGTACAATAAGTTATTAGATTTGGTGCTCCCTAATATAGGTTTATATGTATTTTTAGAGTTTTTGACTTTGATGGAGACATGCACACAAGTTGTATTCTAGTTCAAGGTCATGGTTTATATGTGTGTGAAAATTGGAGTCTCAATTCGGTGAGAGTTGAGTACAAGTAAAATGATGGTGATGGTTATGGTGTCATGGATGTTCATGTATATTTGAGCATTGAAATGACATGATCATGTATGTGGTTAATAAGTTATTGTATTAATTGAGTCATGATTACAAGTGGTGGTTTGGTTTAATGTTAAGAGGTTGTTCTTATCTCTTGGATGCTTTTTTGATTCCTTTCCTATGGCTACTCAATTATGGATTTGTTTGGAAAATAAGATTTACATGTGATTCAATGTTTAAGTCTTGAGATCTACAGGTTATCTTCTTGGTTATCTCAATGTTTAGGTTACTAATATGATGTTGATTTTACAAGTTGTATTGGATTGGAATCTATGAGGTATGAAATTTTGTGGGTTTTCCATCTATTTTGTTACAATAGGATGACTTTGATGTGGATTATCTATATTCACAAGTATTTGAGTGTGGATGCATATTCAATTAGTTGACCTAGTTTGTAGTCATTTTCGCATTAATATGTTGCATTGGGATGAGAGGATGGATGATTGGAGTCCCTAGATAGTTAGTTAATGGGACTTGTAGAATTATTTTTATCACGATGTCATAAATAGATTGGTTACATGATTTAGTGGGAGCTTTTAACATTGATGGATTGGTGGTAGTTTATCTTATTGGCTTGGAGATCTTGGTTCTACTTTATTCTTTTGAGCTATTATTATTAAAATTGAGTATGCGTGAACCATGGGTGATATTAATTTAGGAGATGGTTCTAATGATGCCATAGAGAGCTCAATATTATGGTTCAATATAAGCTTTTGCTACAATGTACATTCATCACTTGGTGATGGGTGGTTTTCTATAGTGGTTGTTGGTATCATAGTGGAACTCTTAGATCTTATTTTTTGTAGTAATATTTATTTGACATATTGAGTTTCATTGATAGGATAGGGTTGTCATCACATGATTGGATATGTTAAAATATTGGTTAACCATGAAGTAATCTTTGAGTATTTTGCTGAGGTGTTGGTTATGACTTGATTTTGATAAGTTCTCTTGGGGGAAAATATGTTCAATGGAGCATATAATATTATTTGGAGGAGATATTAGGTCATGATGTGTTCTTGGATTCTATAGAAATTTAGTTGGAGCTTTGATAGTGATTTGGGTAGTTCTCTTGGTAGAGGTCATTGGTCATCTACTTGAGAGCCTCATGAGAGTTTAGTGTTACATTTGAAATTTAGAGTAGATTCATTGGTTGTAGGTGCTCATGGATTCTTGGAGACTTGGAGGAGGTTAGATTTCTCTTGGGTTTAGAGATATTTATTGAGATGGTTACTCTTTGTTGAGGTTTCAATAGGAAGTTTGAGGAGCCTTCACCTAGATATGGAAGTGAGTTCATGATGGACGTATAGAGGAGATTATTCATGGAGAGAGTCATTGTGCCTTGGTTTATCCTAGAGAAGCAGTCTCATTCCCCACTTCTGGTCTACTCAATAGATAATCATCTAAAAGGTATTGATCATCTTTCTTTTAGATGCATTATGTTTTATGTTTTTCCTTCTCATGGATATGGATCTTGAGCTATGGTTTCCTTGTTTTAGAGGGTTCATTTACATTTATCTCCTTGTACATATGAGTTGGTTTATGATATCATTTATGATAATTTTAAGAGATTTTATTTGGCTTATTCCTAGTTTTTGGGAATGGATTTGAATTTGATATTCCTTGGTTAGAGAGGCTTACATCTATGCTAGTTATATGAGATATATATGTTTTGTTTAATTTATGAAATTGAATGATGGGGAATTGTTAAAAAAATTTAGTTGGGGTTGTGAAGGAGATATTACTTGACACAACTTAGTAGTTTTGAGGTGTTGGTAGAAGGACATGTTATGTAATATAATTTACTAGTTTTCTCTCTTTGTTCTATGGCTACTTCTTGGAGGTTCATATTCACATGGTTGGTGTGATGGACTTGGGAGAGTTATGGTGATTTTTTGTGAGACTGTAGAGGAGGGAATTTGCTACCCTCAAGATGATGAGATCTTGATGAGAAAATGGTCTCTCCACTACCTTAGTTGACACAAATCAAGTGAATTGGGATTAGAGATATGTGAGTTCTAATAGAATATAGAAATTATTCAAAGATTTTGGATATAAAAAACTGAAAGAGTAGGGTGTAAAGGTCTTTTGAGTAGCTTGACGAGCTCACTGTCTAGGATGACAGTGCAACTGTCAGATAAAAACACGTCATGCTAGAGTCTTGTATGGAAAAAAATTGGAGATGTAACATAAAGAAACAAAAATAATCTATATGAGTTTATCGATGTAAAAGGTATGCAATATGAATTTATAGAATTAAAGGTACTAAAAAAAGATACAAAATGCAAATAAGATGAAAACAACATGGAAAGGTTCAAGATTGCACTGATAGTGTCCAATGACATTCAAACATGCTTCAAAAAGGTTCTCTTACCTGCACCTACACACATAAGACCGAAGAGGAATGTTTGGGGTGGATATTTAGGAGTTTTCCTTAGTTAAACCATTGTACTGGTGTTTTTACCTCCAAAGATATTCTTAGATGGGATGATAATAAAATAGACATGAAAAGATGAAGAAAATCATATACTAAACAAAGATAGAGATAAAGAACACTCAGGAGAGATTCATGAAGAGTCACCCTTTACACACACCAAATGCGGAGCTTGTTAGTGCAGTGAGGGACCAATAAGAACCTCCAAGATGACAACTTCCTTGCAAAAAGAACTCATGTGGCAACGATGGAGGGTTCTCTAAAAGCCGTATATGAGTTTTCCTGAAAGATATGTGTATAGAAAGTTGTGGATAATGCTGAGAGAGAGATAGATGTTGTAAAATGGAAAGGAGAGAGATGTGTGTGTAAGAGAGACAGAATGAAGGATTGATTCATGAAGAATGAAGATTGAATTATTTCCCTTACAAAAGAGAGGGAGTTTTTGGTTCAAATAGCCAACTCGAGCGATTCCTGACATGGTTGTAGGATGGAAGAGGCATTACACTACCAAAATATGGTAGGTGTAATGTCTCAATGACCACCTTAGCCATATATTTTTGTAGGGTGCTAACACAACTCACAAACATCTTTGTGGCATGCATTGGTCCATGGAAAAATTAAACTTAACGGTCAAGAAATGGGGCATGCTAGGTGGTAAGAAAATGGTTTTTAGTCAGGAGAGAATAATTATCTTAGTTTTTCTAAAGAGGAAGGCGTATGAAATGTGAAATAACATGGGGTGTAATTTTTGACATTACATTTCCCCCCCACTTTAGTGAGCATATGTGTTCAAGAGGAAATGCAAACTAAAGTAAAAAGGGAGAGAGTATTATACCAAATATGTGAAGGGGAATCAAAGCCTTCTATTGGGGGAAGAGATATGAGTTGATTTTGCATAAAATGATTAAGTTGTATCACCACAAACATGTTAGTTGTAGACAAACATGTTAAGTGAAAACAAAAGATTTAGACATCAAGTATTATATAGATACAAGATGATACCGATATGTATGGGTAGCAAGTTGTGTTATTCTAGGGACCATACGATAATCAAATTGGCTTGTGGCTGGTACAAACTGCATTGTAGGACAACCACATAAAAGAGACATAGAAAATAAAAAAGATAGAGTCTAGTGGGCTGCCCCTATGCTAGACGATGTATAAGATAGTTGAATGTAGACATATTTTGAAAAGAGATATGAGATAAAAGATCCATAATAAGAATGTGATAGTCCCTACCCTTCCTTGTGTTATCTAAAGGAACACAAGTTGTTTGAGGTCCTATCATAAGAGATACATGATATAGAGAGACAAGGGGATCTAAATATTCGAGGCTAGTATGATTCATGTCGAAAACATCTGCAAATAACTACATATGAATCATCATCATGTCCCCAAATATTCCAGATTGTGAAGAATGAACACATGAATAAAAAGTAAAAATAAAAATTTGGGTCAACATGGAAGAAGGCCTAAATACCCTGGATGCTTTGCATTGTAAGGAAAGCTTGAGGTGCAGAAACAACTCTCCTAACGTCAAAACCTTAGGGAAGAATGTAGATACTCTTTAAAATTTACAATTACAGTCAAATTAAGATGCACTTGAAATAGATAACAGAAACAAAGTATTTGAAAAACACATATGAACACTAGATTTACGTGGGAAAACCCTTACGGGATAAAAACCCACCACACCAAGAGAAATCACTTTGTATTACAGTAATGGAGATTACATACAAATGTCAAACTTATATTTCTGGTGTCTGTTTATAGCAACATTAACCATGAACAATCTTGTACAGGAAACTTCAAGTTACAGTCTGCACTAAATAGAATTCATCCACTGATACAATCACTCAACAATTTGTCGATTCAACCAACCAATCACAATCTGCAATCACAAAGTATAACCATGTTGTTCCATGTCTGACGAGCTTCCTCACAGAACTGTCACAACGAAAAATCTTCCAACTATTCAAACTTGACTTCTCCTATTGGTCCACGAGACTCCACATAGGACGGTCAAATGGTCAAAAGAGTTCACACTGTGTTGGCATCTCGGTGAGACACTAACAGTGTCTCGCCAATGCCCAAAAGCTTCATATTGATGTCGCCAAGAGTTCCACCAAGCTTTCATGTGTTACACTGAAGCACCAAACAGTCGGTGAGACCTATCGCTTTCGCTAGGAGATCATAGCGAGGTCCAAAAGTCTCATAGATGTGAGTTTAACATTTGGAAAGAGTATCTTTCTTCGCCAAGACCTCACACCGAGTCATCAAGGGTTATACCAAAGTCACATGTTATACCGAGCTTCAATCACCAATCAGAAAGACTTATTAATATCGCCAAGAGGTTCCTCCGAGATCTCTTATGTCACCCCGAAGCCATCAACAGTCGCCAAGACATATGTCCTTTGCTAAGACTTTACTCTGAGATCTCTAAGTTACATCGAGACCACTGTTCGCTAAGAGCTATACAGAAGAATTTAACATTATCGGTGAGACTCACCAATGTTGCTGGGACTTCTCCCTGAAGCCCTTTGAGTTATCCCGAATGAAAGCGGTTGGTGTGACTTTCTCACATCGGTAAGACTTCTTACCGATAGTATTCCTTCCGACGAGAGTTTCCTCGATGACTTTGAACCAAATGCTGTCGGCGAGACTTTAACACATCACTCAGACTTCTTCCTGAATGAATCCTTTTGGCAAAGGGTCTCAACAATAAGCGATAGAATGGCCTGTCGGAAAAGATCTCCATGAGTGGTAAGAGGTCACACCGAATGCTTCCTGTCATAGCGATATGATCCAAAAGTGCAACCATTCGGTGAGACTCCTCCAAGGTCATAGTGACCTGTACAAAACATGGTGTTCCAAACTGCTCGTTGGCAAGACATAGAAGATGTCACACCGACTTGGCTCCTATAGAGGTTATAGCCTGTGATGATTGAGGCATACTTTTCCAACATGCATCATCCCCAAATGTCAAAAATCAAGGTATGAAAAATAGAAGTATGATGATACAAATAAAAGAATTGTATGACACATTTTCTATATTGTATCCAAGTACCTATGAGGGTATCTTAGGTCTTCCAAGAGAGACTAGAGCATACACGAACAAGTACGGGGAATCACAAAAAAAAATAAATTCTAATCTAAAGACATGAAAGATGCTGCTCTAGTCAATTATGTCCAATAGGTCATCCTTCTCCCAATATATATTTTAGGGGAAGGAAGGTGAGCTTGCAACAGAACAATGGCTAGGGTAGTACCAAGAATCTCACCTGTAGAAAGGGCTAGAGATGTGGCTACTTCAATATTCTAATCTACTAGTTCTTGTAGGTCAAGTTTCAACGACTTTGTGAAAGTAGTTGAGAATGTTGGAATATCCTCCAAAGAGTCAAACATACACTTATTTAGAGAGGAGTGTGGTGAATTGACTATAGGTTGTGAAAGAGTAGGAGCCTTAGTGAGAACCTTTGGAAGAGGATTAGTGAGAAACTGTGGTGAAGAAGAGATATTCTCAATAATAAGGACAAAAAAAGAGAGAGAAGTAGAAGGAGCATACTTTTTGTGGTGAGATTCAAGGATAGGGTCCTACTTAAGCTTACGCTTGGATGATAGGTTAGGGTTTTGAGATATAGGAGAAGATAGGGCCACACTAGACATGACCTTTGTATGAGGCATATCTATGGGCTACACGAGTCGGGGAACATTAGGTAGAGAGGTGAAGAGAGGTGGTTCCAAAGAAGGCACAATGAATACCTGCACCCTTTTTGGGGTGAAGTTCATCCTAGTCTCTTGAAGGGATGAAGAGCAAGATAGAAGTAGGAGTAGAAAGGAAAGAAGATGAAGGAATTGCACATTCATCTTCTTTCCTCATTAGGGCATAATGCAAACTATCCATTTTGTGTGGTATTGCGTTCCTTTTCCATTGCACATCGATGGTGTTTACGCTCATTCACATGTTAGTTCCAATGAAGATGGGGACCAGGAACAAGAGCCTAAGAAGATGGCAAGATGATGGGTGAAGTTTCCTTCACAAACATTAATTTGGAAAGATAGGCTCCATGAGAGGGGCATGATATGTTGAGGGTATAGGATCCTTAACCTTGACCATGAATGCTTTTCCTCCTTGAGCCTTCTGGGAAAGGGGAGGAATAGGAGGGACCCGCGGGGTTAAGATTTCAGAACCACAAGTGAAGGAATAGACAAAAATGATTTCTCACCTTTACTATATAGTAGGGTGAGGAATATCAAGAAGGATTAGAAGTTTAAAGACATGGGGTTTTGACTTCGTCAACATAGGTTCCTTTCCTTTTCCTCTATTAGGCACAATTGAAGGAATGAAAGGAACCACTGGAGGTTGTGAGGTCTTGGAATAATGGGAAGGTATACTCTAGGGGGCATGCTTGTATTTAGCCCTCGACAAAGAAGGCTTAGAAGATGAAGTACATTATTGTACAAGAGAAGGCTGAGAGGGGATTGGAGAAGAAAAAGGAGCCTGAGGTGGAACCAAATCAGGTGCTAATCTCTCAGTCTTGTATCTATAATATGATTTATATAACAAGTCACCATGGGGTAGCATGGGTCCCACTAGAGTAGGCTAGAAGTGGACGAGAGAGAAACCCCCACATAACACTAGTAGTTTGTACCCACTGTCCTGGATAGTTTGCACTGTGCCCTCATTAGGAAATTTTAGAAACTTATAGATGATCGAAGTGACTGCATCCATGGAAACTAGCCACATAATTCCTAGCCTCACCTTGAACAAGCCAGACTCCAATATCACAAAAAATGTCATAGAGACAGATTTAGGTCCAACAAGGATCGACAAAGAAATGGATTCCAAAGGGGAGAGAGAAAAACCATCATGCATATGGAGGGTAGTCTTGCACTTGTCATATCCCACCCTATGGAAACCATTGATGAAGAGTGTCTCCCTGATGATAACATTAAACCTAATAGTAGGGTCAACTATAATGCCAATGACGATGTTATTGTCAACTTGAGTGAGAATGTAAAAGGGGAGAGTACTATCTATGGTAGGGAAAGTCATTAGGAATAAAAGATATTTTAGGAATCTTAGCCTTCTTACTCAGAGGGGAGATTAAGGTGATAGACACCATATTTACATATGCAACATCATCATATAGCATAGAAGAAGTAGTGATAAAGTGGTGCAGGAGCACCTAGGCTAAAATCCACTTTGTTAATGATCAATTTTGGCTTGTACCTAACCTTAGCCAAGTCAGGGTATTGGCATGTTTATTTTGGACCTTAGAAGGTCTTGCTTGTGTGTGGTGAGTTAGTCACTAGGACTAAAGTCACCTTAGGTTAATCATAGTTGTTAATTTTTGCTTTAATTAGCCATAGATAGCTTATGTTGGAATGTAGGGCATTAAATGTGTTCTAAACACATCTTAGTTATTAGAAGATGCCAAGAGGCAGTTAGGGAAGTTGATGGCTCGAAATCAAGGAAATTGAGGTCCTAAGATTTAGGATGATGGCAAAGTTACAAAGTTGCATGACAACATTTGTTAGGTTGCATGCAAGTTAGTTGTCTTGGATCCCCTAAAAGTTAGGAGTGTGGGATCAATAAACATCCCTTGAAACATGGCAAAGGCATCTATGTAAGTGTGGTGGCTCGTAGACAAGCAGTTAGAATGCATTGTAATCAAGTTTTTGGTTTTGTGTGAATAGAGAATTCTGCATTTTCCTATGTATACCATATGTTCTTGAGTGATAGTGCTTGTAGATGAATTAGATGTGTTGATTAGCTAGTAGATTTGTGTTCATACAGTAGTCTTGAGCATTTTCCATTTTGTAGTCAAGTTGTTTAGAGTTGATTTGTTGCTTTGAATTCACGGATTAGGTTCTAGAGGGTTTGTTATCTCTGTTTTGAGCAGTCAGTCTTTTAATGGCTCCCCCATGAAGTCTAACCATGGGATCTTCCTGAGATTGGATGGAAATGATAGGGGAGCCAATCATCTGTACATATTTAGCAGTAGGAAGTATTGGGAGTTGAGCATTTGCTTTCAAAACCAAACCTTAGGCGAGTTCTTACTACTCAGTTAGAGGTTTGGCAGACAAAGATTGAATAAAATAGGTAGGGGAAGGAGGTACTGAATGGAACAAGTACAGCTCCAGGTGAGGCATGACCATACCTAAGAATGATAGAAGGATTGAGGCTTGATCAATCCATTTGTGTGAGAAATTAGCAAATGATCAGTAAAACCCTAAGAATTAGGCCTATTAGCCCTAATTGCCCTTGATTGTAGGAACCCATTGTATAGAGGAGACAGGGGTCTGAAACCCTATGAATCATTTAAAGACTCAAAAAGGGTATCTGGAAGTGGAGTTTATTTTCTAGGTTGTTTGGAAAGTTTTAGCAAGAAAAGCAAAAAGGTGACTGGTAAGGGCTACAAGGAATTAGGCCTCACCAAGGCAAGTTCTTGAAATCGGTAAGTGTGAAGATAGAAAACCATCAAAGATGGATCTAAATGGATGTAAAATGAATGGTTTCAGTGTCTCTAACACCCCTGCAAGAAATTCAGAGTTTTGTGAGATGATGGCACTTAGAATCTTCTAGGTGTTGGAAGAAGTTTGCAAGTTCACATGGTGTTGGTCTTTTAGGGTGAAGCACAAAAGGAAAAATCTTGGAGAAGAGTTGGAGCAGGACTTGGTTAGTCATCCAAGCCCAACAAGAACCTATTAGTATTAGGTTCCAAGAAGGAGACAGTGAAAAGGTCTTCTAGTAGATTGTGCAAGCAAGCCTTGGAACACCATCCACACCATATTGGTATCAGAGCGTTTGTTTGATCAAGGCTTGTGATTGATGTTGCAACCCACTGAGTCAGTAGGAGGGAACACACCAGAGGAAAGAATCATGGTGACTAATGCTGAGTTAGCTAAGAAGGTAGAAGAGCAAGAGGAGGACAACCGACTACTAAGAGAAAGGTTGTCTCGAATGGAGAAGCTCTTGGATGAAGTCCAAGAAACAATAGACAAAGTGAAGGATAAGATAGAATAGAAGGAAGAGCAGGAAGCAAAGGAAAAGGAAGTGGAATTGGAGGAGGAAGCTCCAAAACCTGACCCTGTCCTTGCTAAAGAACCCTTCTTGAAGGCACTGCAGGCCTTAAGTGGCAAAGCTTTGGAAGGTGTGCCACTATTTAGTGGACAAATGGACCCTGATTCAGTTGTGGACTGGATTGAGAGCATAGAGAATCACTTTGAATGTGATGGTATAACAGAGGCCCAAAAAGTAAAGGTGGCCAAGTCAAGGTTGAGAGGTGCAGCTCTCACATGGTGGAAATTTGTACAAGTTGAAAGAGAAAAAGAAGGCAAGGGTCCCATAGTTACATGGAGAGGCATGGCAACTAAAATAAGGCAGACCTATCTACCTAATGACTATGAAGTTCAGTTGCATAGGAGAAGACATAACCTTAGGCAAAAAGATATGGATGTTCAAACATACACCGAGGAGTTTCAAAAATTGTGCCTCAGATCAAAGGTGGTTGAAGATGAAAGCATCAAGCTAGCAAGGTATTTGAATGGGCTCAAGTGGTCTATCCAAGAAGACATGAGCCTAGTGAACTTCAAAACTATCCGCCAATGCTATCAAATGGCCTTAAAGATAGAGGAGAAAGGCAAAAAGAAGCAAGAGCAAAACCCTAAAAGTAGAGGTAAAGGGAAAGACAATAGAGGACAAAGAGGAGGTTATGGTGGAAGGAGTTCAGAACCAAGGGCCCAAGGAGAAGTCAGATACTCTGAGCAGCAAGAAGCAAGCTCTAGTAGAGGTGGTAGAGGAAGAGGCTCTAGCTCTAGAGGAAGAAGTGGTGGACAAGGAAGAGGTAACTACTTTACCAACATGAAATGCTACCACTGTAATCAGATGGGACACCTGACCTATAGATGTCCAGAGAAAGGAAGTACCTCTCATGGAAGTGACAAGAGGACTAACCTGGTTTAGGATGAGACAATTGTAGTAGATAAACATCATGAAGTACCATTAAACTCAGAGGAAGGTGAGAACCTCATGATGAGGAGAACTCTGATCAAGGAGCCGGTTAAAGAAGAACCAAGCCAAAGGAGGTCCCTGTTTAGGATAAAGTGTAAGATGATGGGAAAAGTGTGTAGAGTCATCATTGACTCAGGGTCTACTAACAATATTGTGTCAGAGGAGATAGTCAGCAAGCTGAAGTTGACAAGGATACCCCACACCAATCCTTACAAGGTCACATGGCTAAATAAAGGTCAACATGTCTTGGTGAATGAACAAGCATGGGTGGAGTTCTCAATTGGTAGGTACAGGGACAAAGTCTTGTGTGATGTATTACCTATGGATGCATGTCACTTGCTCCTAGGTAGACCATGGAAATTTGATCACCAAGCTGTGCATGATGGAGCAAAGAACTCCTATACTTTCAAGAAAGATAAGGTAACCTTTAGAATTCAGTCTTTGCTAGAAGATGTAGAGGTGCAGACAGCAGGTCCTAAGCTGCTCATGGTTGGTGAAAAAGAGTTCCTAGAAGCCTTGGAAGAAGGAGAAGGAGTTGGCTATGCAGTGATGTTAAAGCCAAGAGAGGTAAGAAATGAGAAAGAAGCTAAAAAACCAGAGTTATCTAAGGAAATACATAAATTGTTGCAAACCTATGAAGGCATTGTGAGCAGTGGATAACCAACAACATTACCCCCTAAGAGAGCCATAAGTCATAGGATAGACTTGATACCAGGGACTACCCTACCAAATAAAGTAGCTTACAAGATGACACCTCAACAAAATGAGGAAATAGCTAGGCAGATTCAAGAACTCCTAAACCAAGGTCTAATTAGAAAGAGCATCAACCCATGTGCAGTATCCACTGTCTCAGCACCCAAAAAGGGAGGAGAATGGAGGCTTTGTATTGACTCCAGGGCAATAAACAAGATAACCATTAGGTATAGGTTCCCTATCCCTAGGATTGAAGATCTCATGGATTGTCTAGGTGAAGCTATGTACTATACCAAGATAGACTTAAAGAATGGTTATCACCAAATTAGGATACATGAGGGAGATGAGTGGAAAACAGCTTTCAAAACCAATGAGGGTCTCTATGAGTGGCTAGTTATGCCATTTGGATTGTCTAATGCCCCCTCCACATTCATGAGACTCATGAATGAAATCCTCAAAGACTACATTGGAAAATTTGTAGTGGTGTATCTTGATGATATACTAATTTATAGCAAAACAAGAGAAGAGCACCTCCAATAGATAGAGTTGATTTTCAAGAAGCTGCAGGAGGAGAAGTTGAAGATCAATTTGGAAAAGTGTGAATTCATCAAAACAGAGCTGGTGTACCTTGGATTTGTGCTATCACATGGCAACTTGAAGATGGACAACAGCAAAGTGGAAGCCATCCTCAATTGGCCTACTCCAAAGACAACAACAAAGGTAAGAAGCTTCCATGGTCTTGCTCAATACTATAGGAAGTTCATAAGATAGTTTAGTGCTATTTGTGCTCCTATGTTGGATACCATTAAAGGAGGAATGAAGACTAAGTTTGTATGGAATGAGCAAGCTAACAAAAGTTTTGAGTTGTTGAAAGAAAAGATAGCTACCCAACCTGTTTTGGTGCTACCAAGCTTTGAGAAGCTATTCACTATTGAGTGTGATGCAAGCAATGTGGCTATTGGAGCTGTTCTCAGTCAAGAGGGCAGACCGGTGGCTTTTCATTCAGAGAAGTTAAGTGAAGCCAAGAAGAAGTATTCTTCTTATGACCTTGAGATGTATGCATTAGTCCAGGCTTTAAGAAAATGGAGGCACTATTTGCTTCCCAAGGAATTCATAGTGTATTCAGACAACCAAGCACTTAGTTTCCTGAATTCACAAGAGAAGTTGAGTCACAGACACATGAAATGGGTGGAGTACCTGCAAGCTTACACCTTCAATATCAAGCACAAGAAAGGAGTACTCAACAAGGTGGCAGATGCCTTGAGTAGAAGAGTCCTCACCATTCAAGAGATTCAGTTGAAGAGCATGGGAATAGATCATTTCAAGGATCTATATGCAGATGATGAAGATTTTGCAGACATTTATAAGGTATGTGCTGAGTACAAGAATCACTTTCATAGTAAATATGCTGAATATACTTTGCAAAGTGATCTTTTGTTTAAAGGAAATCAGCTATGTGTTCCTAGAGGCTCTATTAGAGAGAATTTGATACAAGAAAAGGATAATGGTGCATTGAGTGGTCACTTTGGGATCACCAAGACTCAAGAAATTGTTCAAAGGTTTTATTATTGGCCAAGGATGAGCCTAGATGTTAGGAGGTATGTGGAGAGTTGTATGGTGTGTCAAAAGGCCAAAGGTACTTCTTCAAATGCAGGCCTATACCAACCACTGCCTATTCCTACTAGGCCATGGGAATGCTTGAGTATGGATTTTGTAGTTGGGTTACCCAAGACAAGACAAGGCATGGACAGTGTTTATGTGGTTGTGGACAGATTCAGCAAGATGGCTCACTTTGTGCCATGTAAAACAACCAATGATGCCAGTCAAATAGCCTCTCTCTTCTTCAAGGAGATAGTAAGGATTCATGGACTACCAATCAACATTGTATTAGACAGAGACACTAAGTTCATGAGCCATTTTTGGAAGAAACTTTGGCGGAGATTGGGCACTAATTTATCCTTTGGATCTGCATACCATCCCCAAACTGATGGTCACACCGAAGTTGTAAATAGAACTCTTGGAAATCTCTTAAGGTGCTTGACCAAGGAGTATGGTCAACAATGGGATCAGTTGATTGGACAAGTTGAGTATGCCTATAATGATACTATGAACAGATCAACAGGGCAGAGTCCCTTTGAAATTGTCTATGGATTACATCCTAGAGGAGTCTATGAGCTGAGAGACTTAAAGGATGGATTCAAGGGAAGTGGATATGTTGATGATTTTGCCTATGCAATGCAGGAGATTCATGATACAGTCAGAAAGACATTGGCAGAAAATACCATGAAGCATAAGACCAATGTGGATGAGCATAGAAGAGAAGTGTAGTTCCATGTTGGAGACTTAGTGATGGTGCATTTAAACAAGTCTATATTGCAAAAAGGAGTTCCTCACAAGTTGCAGATGAAAAGGATAGGTCCCAGTCCAATCCTAGCAAAATATGGAAACAATGCTTTCAAGGTTCAGCTACCAGATGACAGTGGACTGTCCCCTGTCTTTAACATTGTAGACCTAGTTCATTATAAAGGACCACCACCAGACATGGATCAGAACCTCCATGAAGTCACCCAAGATGTGGAGGAGCTCAAATTGCCTTTTGTTATAGTCAAACAAGCTGACAGGATATTGGATACCAGGGTCTACAAGAGGACTAGGACCAGAGAATACAAAGAACATCTAGTTAAAAGGCATGGTCAATCTGATGCTGATGCAGTATGGATCAAGGAATCAGAGTTCAAGAAGTTGGGCATTGATCTCAACTTGCCCAATCCAAGGGTGGATTGAAATCTTTTGTTTTGGGGAGGATGGTGCAGGATCACCTAGGCTAAACTCCACTTTGTTAATGATCAATTTTGGCTTGTACCTGACCTTAGCCAAGTCAGGGTATTGGTGTGTTTATTTTGGACCTTAGAAGGTCTTGCTTGTGTGTGGTGAGTTAGTCACTAGGACTAAAGTCACCTTAGGTTAATCATAGTTGTTAATTTTTGCTTTAATTAGCCATAGATAGCTTATGTTGGAATGTAGGGCATTAAATGTGTTATAAACACATCTTAGTTATTAGAAGATTCCAAGAGGTAGTTAGGGAAGTTGATGGCTCGGAATCAAGGAAATTGAGGTCCTAAGATTTAGGATGATGGCAAAGTTGCAAAGTTGCATGACAACATTTGTTAGGTTGCATGCAAGTTAGTTGTCTTGGATCCCCTAAAAGTTAGGAGTGTGGGATCAATCAACATCCCTTGAAACATGGAAAAGGCATCTATGTAAGTGTGGTGTCTCGTAGACAAGCAGTTAGAATGCATTGTAATCAAGTTTTTGGTTTTGTGTGAATAGAGAATTCTACATTTTCCTGTGTATACCGTATGTTCTTGAGTGATAGTGCTTGTAGATGAATTAGATGTGTTGATTAGCTAGTAGATTTGTGTTCATACAGTAGTCTTGATCATTTTCCATTTTGTAGTCAAGTTGTTTAGAGTTGATTTGTTGCTTTGAATTCACAGATTAGGTTCTAGAGGTTTTGTTATCTCTATTTTGAGCAGACAGTCTTTTAATGGCTCCCCCATGAAGTCTAACCATGGGATCTTCCTGAAATTGGATGGAAATGATAGGGGAGCCAATCATCTGTACATATTTAGCAGTAGGAAGTATTGGGAGTCGAGCATTTTCTTTCAAAACCAAACCCTAGGCGAGTTCTTACTACCCGGTTAGAGGTTAGGCAGACAAAGATTGGATAGAACAGGCAGGAGAAGGAGGTACTTAATAGAACAAGTACAAATCCAGGTGGGGCATGACCATACCTAAGAATGCTAGAAGGATTGAGGCTTGATCAATCCATTTGTGTGAGAAATTAGCAAAGGATCAGTAAAACCCTAAGAATTAGGCCTATTAGCCCTAATTGCCCTTGATTGTAGGAACCCACTGTACGGAGGAGACAGGGGTCTGAAACCTTGTGAAACATTTAAAGACTCAAAAAGGGTATCTGGAAGTGGAGTTTATTTGCTAGGTTGTTTGGAAAGTTTTAGCAAGAAAAGTAAAAAGGTGACTGGTAAGGGCTACAAGGAATTAGGCCTCACCAAGGCAAGTTCTTGAAATCGGTAAGTGTGAAGATAGAAAACCATCAAAGATGGATCTAAATGGATGTAAAATGAATGGTTTCAGTGTCTCTAACACCCCTGCAAGCAATTCAGAGTTTTGTGAGATGATGGCACTTAGAATCTTCTAGGTGTTGGAAGAAGTTTGCAAGTTCACATGGTGTTGGTCTTCTAGGGTGAAGCACAAAAGGAAAAATCTTGGAGAAGAGTTGGAGCAGGACTTGGTTAGTCATCCAAGCCCAACAAGAACCTATTAGTATTAGGTTCCAGGAAGGAGACAATGAAAAGGTCTTCTAGTAGATTGTGCAAGCAAGCCTTGGAACACCATCCACACCATAAAGTTGGAAGAATGAGGCAGGAAGGGATCTATATAGATTTGTAGTTGGCTATTGGGTTTAGCAACAAACTTATTAGGGTTTCACTTTTTACTATCGAGGTGGTTGTTACTGTTATCAATAAGATTTGCACCTTGTTGAATATGAAAGTTCAGCAATCTATTGAAGCATGGAAACGTTCTCGAGTTGTGGGTAACTCATTGTGAGAATGAATCTTCGGAGAAGGCTGGATTCCTCGTTGATAATCACCTACTCTATTGACTTGCGGAGAAAAGAGTTAGAAGGTAAAACTTATGATTAAAATCCTATCACCTAAAATGATTGACCAACATAAAGAAGATTCTAACAATAACCCACTCTCAACACCTCTTTAAAACTTGATTCTCACAATCTCACAACACATATGACCCAAAAGTAATTTATGCAAAGGTTTGGAATAAACACAAGGAACAACTTGAATCAGAATGTAACTCCTGCAAATCACTTTACAACAATAAGACAAGAAAAGGATTCAATAGATTGAATCACAAAACACATCAAATTACTATTGCAAAGCATAAACAAGAAGTGAGGAAGGAAACTTTGCTGTTTTATTAAATGAAGGAGTGAAAACTCTCAAAATATGAGTACAAAGAAGTTTACAAGCTCTCAAAATGTGTGTAAGAGCAAGAAATCGATATCTGAACTCCTAAGAAAAACTCAGCTTTTACAATATATAACTCTCGAAACTCAATTTTTGAGCTCAAAAGAAAAGCTAGAAAAAAGACCCCAAAATCTACATCAAATTGCATGAGAAAAGTAGAAAATTTATCCTTCCAAGATGTCTATCCAATAAAGCCTCAAAATCAGGCTAAATTTGCTCCAAAACTAAAAAAAACAAACCCAGTTCAGCTATCCTTTTTTGACTTCACCAAGGAAGAAAATCTTCTTTCATAAAATTGCTAAAAATAGCAAAAGATAAAAACAATTTATAAAACATTGCTTTATCTTTGCTTTTACAAGATTTGCAGTTCTAAAATAGGCTTATCTCATGATTATCTTCAATTATCCTCTTTTTGATTTTTGCTACTCAAGATTTTGAGAAATCTTTGCAAAAAATGATTTGATATTTCTATCATAATTGATTTTTCTCCAAAAAATCATAAAAAATATAAGAGAAAACCTTTATTATTGAGTTTTAATTGATTTCTATAAAATCAATAAAACAAACACCTAGCATACCAATATTTGATTGTTTTCCTAAGGCATATACGTTTATTAAATGAAATACCCTAAGGTATTTAAAACTATGAAGCACCATTTAAAAGTCTAACCTATAGGACTTAGGCGAATTATATTCAAATGAACCTTAAAAATGGTTGACCTAAGTAATGTATTTCGGCCACCATGGTATTAGACTTGGGAGTTTGATATTTTAAAAACATTGATAATAATCCATAAGTCGAATTAGGGTTAAGGGAAAACCCTAAGAAAAAAACATGGAATGCCTAAGAAATCGACCTCATTTCACTTGGCCGACTTAGAAGAAAACATGCTCTGCAAGCCACCACCATGGAATAAGGGTTTGGAGCTTTTGTGACCACCATTCAAGCTCTTTGCTTGGCCATTTCAGTCGATTTACCATCATAATGCACTGGTAAACTCTTGTATCTCCCTTTCAATGACTCTGTTTGTTTATTACATGAATGAAAAGGCCTTCAGGCCATGGGCTTTGACTGAAATATGATGGTTTTTGATGTTTCTTTGTGTCTCTGTGTCTCTTCTATTTTTCACCTCCATTCGACTGCCATGGGAGCTCGACTTGGGCATTTCATTCTTGGTTGCTTTGAAGCTCATTTGTGGGTTTCAATGACATCTTGTTATAGTGATACAGGTAAGTGAAAGCTTCCCTTTGTGATGCATTTCCCTCTTAAATAGCTCGATTAGAGATTCAGTTTGAAAAAGAATGTGTTTTAATTTCTCAAGCCATGACCATTGTATGCTCTCTGATGGGTTCTCATAAGGAAAAAGCTCGCATTCTACATATTGTTGCTTTGATTTTGATATTTCAATAACAAACCCAAGTGGGTTTTTTGCCTTAGTGAAAATTTGTGAGCCAACAGACTCCTCCAGGCCGTGGCTAACCTTCTCTTGATATGGGTATTTCAAGCCCACTGAATTTCTATTCTTTTTGTATGAACTCAAAAAATTTATGCTCTATTTCTAATGACGAAAACCCAGATGGGGTTTTGAAACACATCACATTTTCCTGAAGGTATTTATTGTGTTATTTTGTTCATAGGATTGAAACTGAAACCCTCACACTTCTCCAATTTTTGGGCTCAACCCATAATGTAAAATGATAATACTCCATGCATTTGTATTTCTTGACAAAAACCCTCAAGTGAGTATTCTGTATTTAGGAGGAAATCGGCTCTTTAGCTGCGGCCATGTATGCAATTCCTTGTTTTCCTGTAGCAAATAACCATTATTTGATGTATGATAAATTTGATGAAACCCTCATAAGGAAACGGTCTTCTCAATTTATTTATTCAAAATCACTATTAACATGCACTTTTGGATCAAGACCCCAAATGGATATCACCTTTTGACAGGAAAAATAATGCTTCACTATTCTATTGCTGTGATAATAAACATGACTATTCTTCCTTTATTTGTGCTCCTTATAACTGTTCCTGTAGCATTAAACATCTTGTGGCTCCATACTTGATAGAAATTAAAGTTTTATGCTACTCTTCATGCATTTTTTTAATTAAATGAAGCAACTGTAAATGGTTTTATCCTTCAATCCTACACATAAAAACCTTGAAGCATGTAAAGCTTACCATGGTGCAAAACTCCTTCATTCTGTAGCTTGATTTGTGAATTTCATATGTATGCCTGTTCACTATCACCATTTATGAACATGAAACACTTGTTGCACCAGAAAAAGAACATCTTGAAACATCACGAATAACATGAACAAAGCATCATATGGCAACAAAAAATGCACTCAATTTTGACAGTGTTAAAAGCTCTTCAATATGGAAATTTATGAATTCATTTGGTTTTGTCTTTCAATTGAGCTCCTTGTTTACTCATAATTTTCATTTCATTGCCTCTCAGACTTGGCAATTATGAGTGGCCAATGGGCTTAATGCTTTCATAGTTGATAAATGTGTTTACATTCCTTCTTGACTGGTTCATAAGAGCATGATGTTTATATTTCTTTACTCATCCCCCATTTGTATGTTGAGGAGCAACATGTCGAGCTCTACCCTTGTGGGAACCTGTTTTACTCCACATGCTGTTATGTCTTCATGAAATGATCATCTACATAGCTTTTCCTATACTTGCACAAGAAACAAACAATGTCAACATAAAACAATGAATCTTAAAAGATTCATGATGTTGCATTTACAATCCTCATTGTACTCTTTCATATTCATTCAAATAATTCAATGTTTTGCAAGGAATGAATTATATTTCTGTTGGTAGAGCACATAGTGTAGTTCATATCCAGAGCTCTAATAGTCCCTTTTACATGATGCAGGTTCACTCAAAAGTGGTAGCAAGGATGAGAAGTTGCAAGAAGATCAACCGAGGATCGAGAAACAGGCAATGATGGATATGTTTTACGTTATCTATTTCTTCCTTTTTACCTTTAGTTGTATAATTAATTTGCTTGTAACAAATTGTACTGGCTATCTCCATGACTTGTGTGGGACTTTAAGTTTCTCTTTTCATTTCCATTCTAAAAAGAAATGTATAAAAATGCAATCTTGTACAATCATTTGTATTTGAAAAACAAATGAAATAATGTAATGTGAATAAACATTGTGAAATAAATG
This sequence comes from Sequoia sempervirens, assembly GCA_007258455.2. Classification (NCBI taxonomy): domain Eukaryota; kingdom Viridiplantae; phylum Streptophyta; class Pinopsida; order Cupressales; family Cupressaceae; genus Sequoia; species Sequoia sempervirens. Next base: position 85,454,271 of record VDFB02373365.1, read on the forward strand.
AAAGAAATGATTATGCTTAATCATTTATGTATTCTGTTTTGTACTTCATTTATGCTGCAAAGCACTGAGTAAACTCTGAAATTCTGTTCACTGAAAAACATTTGCATAACTAAAACTTGATAAATCTGATGCAAACAATAATTTAAGCAATGTAGAAATTAAACTGAACTTTCACTTTATAATGAAACAAACTTAAATAGCTTTGCCAATTGAGCTGTAGTGAAATTGGTAACAGTTATGACTATCTATGTGGTTTTGAATCACATGTCTTAGGTGTACACAACACTCGATGTCATGCCCAAGTGCTCGATGATATTGGAATAATTTAGACACATCACACCAACTAGGATATGGCTTGTTATCAGGAAGTGGCCTGATTTCTAGAAGGGTGATTAAGTTATCTTATAATAATTTTTGGAGTACACTTGAGTTAGAATCAAATAGTTTTGTAAGGACTCGATTACGTGTAAGAAAGCTAAGGTAGCAGAACAACTTCCTACACTAATCTTGAGAGGAGAATAATGCAAAATTTTCACAACTCTTTAATAGTTACATAAAATTAAACAAAAATAAACACAACTATCGTGCATACCACAACACAATGATTTACGTGGGGAAAACCCTTTTGGGAGAAAAACCCCACACTCCAAAAACCGCCCAATATATTATTCAAAAATTATAAAGATTACAATATACTTGTAGAGCAAGCTTCTCATAGGAGTATCACCACTCAAAGATCCAGAGGCAACACAACCACTATCAGACTCTCAAAATACATCACAATACACAACTATAATACAATTCCCTCATAAAATAGGGTTACCTTCTAGGGCAAGACAAGCTAATAAAATATCGGTTGTCAGATATGAGACATAATGTTGAACAGTCCAGATTTACAATAATAAAATATAAATAAAATATTCCTTTTAGGGGCACTGCCCCTAAGCCCCTATCAGGGTGTTCTACCCCTGGACCCCAACCGGGGGGATGATGCCCTCGGACCCCTCATGGGTGGGATCCCCCCCATGCTTCCTATCGTCATCAACTAAACAATACTTTTTGTATTAACAATACCTTATGCAATTGCAAGGTTGAGACACATTTTCTCAACATTACGTTGTGACCCAAGTGTATTGTTTTCACTTGTTTGAGGGAAAAATACTACATTATATATCACCTTGTTTCTCTTTGACCCTCTAGAAGAAGACACAACCCCAAAACCATCAAGATGTGAGGATGAGGCTAAAATCCCCATACTGAGCTAATGGTTGTTGATATGTCATATAATGCATGTACACAGATTGAGTGAATGGAAGGATATTTCATCAGGGTATTTAATTATTAATTAAATACCTTAGGGATTTGGCAGAATTAAAGATATTAATTAAATAATAGTAATATTACTTAATTAACTCAGATAAGAGGATGTTTAGACGAAAAGTGATAAATTTGGATAAATTAAGTGTCCAAATTTAGATGTCTACACTACCCATGAACATTCTCTAGATATCATGGTTAGGTAGTGAATAAGGGATTCAAGAAGAAATGGATTGATAATGAGAAATGAGATCATTTAACTTCTTATTCGATTGTTGCTTGTAATGGAAAAGGTCAGTGATAGTGACCTTAGAGCCAATGTTCACTTGGAACTGTTATAAGAATTGATTTATAAGTTGATAAAAAATATAGAATTGTCAAGTAGTGAGAAAACCACTCTAGTGTGGTCTCCTTGAGGGATCATGTGAATAATTTCGCTAGCAAATGATACTGATGTAGAAAGTCACTACATAGAGCAATAAATAAATTGACGTGTGTCTATGGGTCTCCCTTACCATTGTAATTTTTGAATTTTGATTCCTTGATCCCTTAGGGCATGGGAGCATTCAACATGTTTATAGTGAGAGGGCTATGATTATAGTATAGAGTAAGAGTGGATTGAGTGGAAACATTAGTTATGTTAGCAAGTTGAGATTGCATTTGACCGATATTTGCAACAGGGTATTAAAGATGGGATTGAGTGGTGGAGGACATTGATTAGCCATGATGGTAGAGATTTGAGGTAAAAATCTAGGGGAGGAAGAATGTTATACCCTGTAAGAGAGGCAGACCACCACATGCAAGGCCCCAGGTCATGGAGGGCCAAGATGCAGAAGGCTGCCCTAACTTACCTCAACTTAATGCAGTGTTAGGAAATGCGGGATGAAAATGATGAAGACTATGAAGTCTTTCAATCACCCTACAAACACAAAATATAGGACGGGGCTAGGCGAGCTAGTTTTTGGGTTCAACACTATGCCTCTGGAAGCTCTCTGCTCGAGGATGAAAGCGCGGTCCTGGGACGACAGCGTGACGCACTGATGTCTCTCAAGTGTGCTGGCGTTCGTACGACCAAACAACTAAAGAGACAAGGTCAAACCTAGGAAAACAAGCTAACGACCTAGCTAACTACCACTAAAGGGGAAAAACAACAATATTAAGTAGACAAAATATTCTTTAATGTGATAAAGTAAACATGCAAGAGTTAAGGTGGCAAGAATGATCTCACAAAGAAATTCATTCGCCAGCTAGCTCTCCAAAAGCACATCCACTTACACACAAAGAGGAGGAAAACTGTTGGGTGGGTGTATAGGGGCTTGCCTCAGTGAAACCCCCGTTTAGGTGTTTCCACCTCCATGGAAAACCAAGAAAGTGAATATGATAAAGAAAGTAACGTAATGAAGAACACTAAAACACTACAAAAATATTAAATGTGCTTACTCAACCAAGTAATAGAGGAGAGGAGAGGGAAGCTTACCACCTACACCAAAAGCACTCAAGGCTAATGGGGGAGTGAATGAGAGTACTCGAGCCTCTGTTGCAATGGTGTTGTCCCAAACTTGCTCTACTAAAGTGGTGGAGTGAAGTTGTTGCTGCAATGAAGTGTGAGAGTGCTACTAGAAATGCTTGGAATGCTTAGAAGTGAGTACAAGAGTGTGAAGGTTAGCTTGTGTAGAGATTGTAGAAGATGAAATTCTTGTTGAAGGGGTGAATTTGAAGGGGAGATGAATAAAATGTTGGCCGGCCGAAGAGGGCGTTAACAATCAACTACCAATGAGAAGTGTAATGCCTCTATAGCTCCAGCCCCAGGAATCTGCTAGGGATGTAAGCATGCCGCACTGACGTCTGCGCACCATGCGGGTGTCCCCGAAAGAAATTCCTCTATCGACGCTCAGAATAGGTGCCAAGTGGAATTAAAGCAACAGACTTAGGTGTAATTAAGCCTCCAAACTTGGTTTTCTAAAGTGGAGAAGGGAAAAAGGGGAATTTGCATAAGGGGTACAAATTCACTCTTATACATTTTTCCCCCACTTTATCGAGCACGAATATTGATGAGTGCTCGGTAAAGTAGATTGAAGAAGAGTACAGTTAGAAATGTACACCTAAGCTGTCAAGGAAGCAGACCACGATTTGATGAACTCGAAGGTGCAGGGAAAGAGAAGGACTTCATAGTTTCTCAAAACTATGAAGTTGAAGAAATAAAGTGTCTTACAAGCCTACAGACCTACAAGGAGGCAACCCCCAAGATCTCTCGCATGAAGGAAACCCTGTGAAGCAAGCACCTTACAGGCCCGTAGATTTTCAAGGAAGGTGTCCCCCAAGAACTCTCACATGGAGGATACTTGGAAAGCATCCTCCAAGATCTCTCACATGGAGGGAAGGTATTCCAAGATATCTCGCATGAAGAATACCCAAGGAAGCACCCTATAGACCCACAAATCTGTAGGGAAGGTAACCCCCAAGATCTCTCACATGCAGGAAACCCAAGAAAGCACCCTACAGACCCGCAAACCTATAGGGGAGTCACCCCCAAGATCTCTCACATGGAGGAAGCTCAAAGGAAGTGCCCTATAGGCTTTCATACCTACAGGGAGGTATCCCCCAAGATCTCTCACATAGAGGAAACCTAGGAAAGCAGACTCCATAGAGTTAGGAAGCGGCCACGTAGGCAAGTAAGCAGACAGACACGCATACTGTCAAAAATTTGGAAGACTTTCAAAGGGGTCCCTCGGGAACCTGTCATGAAGAGGATGTCCACTCAAGGGACACACAGTTCAAAAGAAGATGTTTTCTTTCTTAGAATGATCCATCATCAAGGGACCCTTTTGAAAGATGTTCACTTCATTAGGAATTCGAAAGGAAGAATATGCCCCCACACGAGGGGAAGATGAAAGTTGTTCTCGTTTCGGAGGAAGGTTTTTAAGTCCTTTCTTTACGAACCCATGATGAAGGAAATATGTTCCATTAGGGTTCCAAGTTGAGATTACGATTCTAGAGAAAAATTTGCAAGAAAAGATTCGTTGGTGATGAATGCATTTTCTAAAAATTGAAATGTTGAAGGAAGGCGTTGTCACACATGAGAGGGTTAACTAAAGAAAAGAAGAGAGAAAGTTAAAGAGAAAGAAAAGGAGAAAACAAAAACAAAGGGCACAAGGGGATCTAGTTTAGCGGGGTCAGATCTGTCCATGCTCATATAAATAATAGGTAACCGTGGTGTAAGGCAAAAGATCATCAATCCCCAACCAAATCAGGAAGAATGCATGGAAGAAAAAGTAAAAATAAAAAATTGGGTCAACATGGAAGGGAAGCCTGAATTCCCCCAATGCTTTGCATCATCCCCAATTTATCGAAAATCAAGCACACACATGGAAGAATGATGATACAAATAGAAGAAGGTTTACGAAAAAAAAATGCTTGTATCCAAGCACCAACAGGGGTGACAAGGGTCATCCAGGCACACATAACACGATCACAGGGGAATACATCACAAAACACACACACACACAAGATCAAGAAGAGGCCTCCTCCTAACACTGATCAACCAAGAGGTCATCCGCTTCCCACTCTAGAACATCATAGGGGGAAGGAGGATGAGCCTATAGTGGCGTGATGTTAAGAGGAGGAGCATCCATCTCTCCCACAACAAGGGCTAAGGAAGAAGGCCCCACAAGGTCTTCTTTGTCGAGCTCTTGTGGAGCTAGGGTCGGCGATTTTGCAAAGATCGCTAAAAAGGCCGAAACTTCATCCATGGAGTTAAACATGCACCCTATAGGAGCGTCGTGTCTAAATTCAGTGGACAGGGTAGGCTGTGCCTAAGATTCACTGCTAGTCTCATCAAATGACTTAGGAGCAACGACGAATTCAGGAGAAGTCGAGACTGGTTCTGTCACTAGGAAAGAATAAGTCAACACAGGACCACCTTGTGAAGAAAGTGGGATCCTCTTATGTCCTTCACTGCTAGAAGGAGCACATTCCACCTTTTGCTTTGTTGGAGGAGACAAACCTCCCACAGACGAGGCTAGAGGTGTGGAGGAAGAGGAGGAAATAACCACAGTGGATACAACTGAGGTATTAATCATATCCATGGGATTTGGGAAAGGTTGGATATCTGAAATGGACATTAGAAAAGGCGGGTCCACCAAAGGAGAGATGAACATCTGTACCCCCTTGGGGTTAGGCATGTTCATACTCGCAGTGGAAGCCGAAAGGGATGCAAAACTAGATTGAAGAGAAGTAGAAGGAAGGGGAGAGGAAGACATTGCAAGAGGCCTTGAAGAAGGGGTAGTTGTGTCTTCCTCCTTCCTTTGTGAGGTGGCCTATTCATCCAAGAGATCCTTTCTCTAGTGCTTGCGCTCACGCGCAAGGAAATTTCTACGACTCTTTGAGTTGGAGGATAGAGGTTGCGAAGGAATGGAAGGCTCCCACTCAACTATGGGAACATCGACTACAGCCGTCTCTGGTAGAGGAACAGGTTATTGAATGGGAGCAGGAGGAGTAGATTGAGGAGCAATGGGGAAAGTTGGCTCAAGAGCCTCGACAGTGGGCCTCTTCTCATTCACTGCTTTGGAAGTAGGAGCGGTAGGATGCCACAGATAAAATTCCCTTTGGGAACCTTTCTTTCTGCTGTATAAGTAATACCACGGCCCGGGGTACTCATTAGGGAGGTCTAAGATCCTGAGCTTGGGCCTACGCCAAGGAGGTATCATTGGACTTAGTGGATAGCCACCGGGCTAACTCATCCAATACTCTTCCCATGAAAGGGGAGAGGACGAGGTAGTCTGGGGAAAGGCAACCTTCTCTTTTTCTTTACAAGAAGGAGAGGGAGCCGGCATGGGCTTCTCTTCTCCCTTATAGGAAGGGGGAGCATTCGGTGCAGGCTTCTCCTTCTCCCCTTGGGAAGAGGAGGCGATCGAATGCTGTATCATAGGAAGGGCCAATTTCGGCTATCCCTTGGCCCCAATCTTATACTTTACATAATTCTTGTAAAGTAGGTCTGTTCTCAGAGGAAGTAGACCGATTGGGGTGGACCAAAAGTGATCCAATAGATATCCACCGCAAGACACCAGGGGATGGTATCCAGTGTCATGCACTACATGCACGAAACCTTCATGGGAAAATTTTAAACATTTGTGAACAACATAGGTGATTCCATTCATGGAAGCTAGCCAGGGTATGCCTAGCTTTAGCCTAAATAAATCCAACTCGAGAATAACATCGAAAACCATGTCAACAGCCCTAGGTCCAACTAGGACGGACAAAGTTATCAACCGTATGGTTTGAGACAAATACCATCGTGTGTACAGATGGTAGATTTAATTTCTTCATATTATTCCCTTTGTAATGAATTTAATACTAATGTTTCCTCCGTGATAACATTCACGCGGCTTGTAGGGTCTACCAAGACTCTTGTCACAATGTTACCATTGAGGCGAGCGGGAATGTAGAGGGGCGAGGGTTTGTTTTTTAAGGGAAAATCTTGTGATGTGAATGTTATGTCCAACGAACTAGGTGCTGGTAGAGTAGTAGACATCACCATGACCAGATTAACATAGGCCTCAAGTTGAGTAACATAATTAGTGGGATCAATAATCATGTTAGCATAATGTGACAAAAATAGGTCCATGTATATCTACAGTTCACTATTAGCTTTTGCCACTGATTTGATAGCATTTTTTTTACTCCCATCGAGATGAATGGTACCGTCCTTGATGTGGTCTTGTATCTCATGACACAACCGCATACAACATTTGGTATCATGTCCATTAACTCAATGGTACTGACAATAAGTGATCCCATCATACCAATTAGGGTAAGGCTCCTTAAGAGGCTTCAAAATCGGTAAGGTTATGATCTTATCCTTCAACAACTTCTGTAAGATAGAAGAATAAGATTCCTAAAAAAATTGTGAACTTTTGGTTACGTTTGAGGCCGTTGTCATTAGCAGCAGCTACTACATTCATAACGGCCTTACCTTTCCCAGAGATTGATATGATGGACTTTCCCTCAGAACGGGAGCGTGAGGAGGATCCCCCGAACTGAACAATCATCTATTGGTACTCTCGTAAGGCTGCACACAAATGCGTGAAAGAAGGGTACTTCATAAGGGTGGACTTCTCTTGCCAAGGCCTTTGTAATTTCCCTATGAATACCTCCTGTACATCAGAATCGGGCAGCTGATGCGAGATTTGTGAAAGGAGTGCTTGATAGCGCACTATGAAATCAATGATTTTTTTGTTGTCTCCTTGTTTACATCAGACGAGATCCGAGAAGGTCATCTTCGGCCTGATGTTTGCTTGAAATTGTTTAAGGAACTTATTTACAAGTTGGTCAAATAAGAAAATAGAATTTTCAGGCAGGGAACAATACCATTCCAGTGTTGTATCCTTGAGTGATCAGGGAAATAATTTCCCCATTAAGGCATCATGATGGAAGAGTTCTGTGCTAAGGGCGTTAAAGGCAGACACATGCGTTTGTGGGTCCCATTTATTGCCATACTTTTTGAATTTAGGGATCTCCATTTCTTGGGGGAAGGGAGTGTTCAAGATCGTAACAGACAATAGGCTATGCCGGAAGAAGGTTTGAAAGATAGGCTGGGTAGAGGCTTGGGAAAGACTTGCCAACTAGCTCTGCATCTTACCCATATTCTGAAGAAGGGTATTTAGAATAGGGTCATTAGTAGATGTAGGGCTAGAGGAACCTCCTCTAGAACTACTGTCAAAGCCACCTCCAGAACCGCCATCGATGTGAGCTCCGCTAGAACCACTACCAGAGCCACTGCCGCCAATAGGGCCTCCACCAAAGCCACCACCATGACCTCCACCAAAACCACCTCTACCAACACCGCCTCTGCTACCGAATCCACCACCACTACCAAAGCCCCTACCACTCATCCCACCAAAGCCTTCACCACTAGAGGTGATAGGATTGGTGAAGCTAAAGTCCAAGGGGACCTTGTTTACTTTGATAGTTTTGGGTTGTTCAGAGATAAAAGGGATACTGATAGAAGGGAGCACGTCAACCATGTAAATGAATGTGGGATGAATTGATACTCCTAACTGTCCTTCATAATCTTCAAAAGTAGCTCCTCGCATAACACTAGGAGTGTTCGAAGGAGCACACGCTTTTGTCAGACTAGTAAGACTAGCCAGGAGTTCCAAGCCTATTCGATCTTTTCCAATCATGTATTTTAGTTCACTAATGACCTGAGCGACTGTAACCATCTTCAGGTTTCTTTCCAAGTGATTTTCTAAGGCATCCAACCCTTTGCTAAGGGTGGAGACATATTTCAAAGGGATTTGAACAACCTCATGCTTGTCTATTGACGATGGTGTAGGAGATGCAGGAGGAGTGGGGCTATGATTGGTCTCGTTAGAGAATCCTAATTCACCCCTTGACAACTGCTCTTGTGCGACCATGCTAACTATGGGACTAGAGAAAAGGACTGTAGAGAAACCAGTAAAGACCTTCATCCTTTCCATCAGAAGGTGTCGTATGCTTCTCTTGACGATATACCCGAAAGTTGTTGACTAGGTTGTGATGCTCATAAACCTTCACAAGACTCATGAATGCAATAGTCATGAAGCACACGAGAGAAGCCTCAACACCAACGTATGAACATATGTTGGTTCATGTCAAGTTCACCAAAAATGTAAGAGAGGGGGACCACCACGTGCAAGGCCCTAGGTCACAGAGGGCCAAGATGTGAAAGGATTCCCTAACTTACCTTAGCTTAATGCGGTGTTAGGAAATGTGGGACAAGAATGATGAAGACTATGAAGTCCTTCAATCACCCTATAGACCCAAAATATAGGATAGGGTTAGGCGAGCTAGTTTTTGAGTTCAACACTACGCCTCTGGAAGCTCTCTCCTCGAAGACATAAGCACAATCCTGGGATGATAGTGTGACACGTTGGTGTCTCTCAAGTGCGCTAGCGTCCATATGACTAGACAACTAAAGAGACAAGGTCAAACCTATGAAAACAAGCTAACATCCCAGCTAACTACCACTAAAGGGCCAAAACAACAATATTAAGTAGAAAAAATATTCTCTAATGTGATAAAGTAAAAATGCAAGAGTTAAGGTAGCGAGAATGATCTCACAACAAAATTCCTTCGCCAACTAACTCTCCAAAAGCATGTCCACCTACACACAAAGAGGAGGAAAAATGTTGGGTGGCTGTATAGGGGCTTGCCTCAGTTAGACCCCCGTTTAGGTGTTTCCACCTCCACGGACAACCAAGAAAGAAAGTATGATAAAGAAAGTAACATAATGAAGAACACTAAAACACTACAAAATAGTAAATGTGCTTACTCAAAAAAGTAATAGAGGATAGGATAGGGAATCTTACCACCTCCACCAAAAGCACTCAAGGCTAATGGGGGAGTGAATGAGAGTACTCAATCCTCTGCTGCAATGGTGTTGTCCCAAACTTTCTCTACTGAAGTGGTGGAGTGAAGTTGTTGCTGCAATGAAGTGTGAGAGTGCTACTAGAAATTCTTGGAATGCTTAGAAGTGAGAACACGAGTATGAAGGTTAGCTTGTGTAGAGATTATAGAAGATGAAATGCTTGTTGAAGGAGTGAATTTGAAGGGGAGATGAAGAAAACAACCATATTTGGGTCGGTCGACTGAAGAAGGCGTTACCAATCATCTGCCAATGAGAAGTGTAACGCCTCTGTAGCTCTAGCTATAGGAATCTGCCAAGGACATAAGTTCGCCATGCAGATGTCTGCGCGCTGCGTGGGTGTCCCTGATAGAAAATCCTCTGCCGACGCTCAAAATAGGCACCAAGTGGAATTAAAGTAGTGAGCTTAGGTGTAATTAAGCCTCCGAACTTGGTTTTCTAAATTGGAGAAGGGAAAAAGGGGAATTTGCATAAGGGGTGCAAATTCACTCTTATACATACCCCAAAGTAGTGCAAGATACATTAACTCCAAGATTAACATGGGGCATATAAAAAATGTTTGTATTATCAGTAGAAGTCATATGAAATGTAGAGGGATTAGTATCCACCATGATATGCACAAATACCTTAGGTATTAGAAGATTCAAGTGAGTACTAGTAATATCCAATTGGGTATCATGAGGCTGAATCAAGACTAATGTGTATGAGGGTACACGAGTATCAACTATGTTGGTTAGTGCATGGAGAAACTCAAGGCCCTTATGATTTGAGATAAGTAAGTTTCTTAGATTACTGACAACAGGAGCAACTTGAGTATATATGTTACCAAGGTTTAGAAAATCCTTAAATTATTTAAGGATTTCCTCTAAAGATTGAACTTTCTCAAAGAGGACCTTAAGAGAAGTTTCATAATATTCAGAGGATGGAGACTCTAGAGGAGAATTTGATGGAGAGGAACCACCAAATACCGATTGAGAGCTGGATGGATTCAAATTCCTAAAAAACATTGGACTAGACCTAGTAGAACTATACATGTTTGGGGGTATGGTAGGCCTCAAAATTCTTCTTACTACTTGTTTTGATGTAGTAGACAGTGTTGTAAAGCTCATAGAGGAGTGCTTACAATGCACAACCTTTCCAACTCCAAGAAACAAGAGGACTCAAAAGAAGATGAATAGTTTTTGGTTTTTTAAGATAACCACGATTATGCAAGAAGGTGAGTTCATGTCAAGTTCACAAAAATGTAGAGAATGGAATTTTATACCCTCGAGAAGAGATCTTGAGGAGAAAACGGTCTCTCCACTACCTCAGTTGACACGACTCAAGTGAACTAGGACTAGAGAGATGTGAGTTTTAATAGAATACAAAAAATATTTAGAACTTTAAGACAATAGAAATTGAAAGAGTAGGGTGTAAATGTCTTTCAAACAACTCAAAAATATCTCTGTCTAGGATGATAGCATTTTGTGCTAGAGTCCTATACAGATAAAAAGCTAGAGACATCAGAAAAAGACACAAAAATACTTTGTACAAGTTTCTAGATGTAAAAGGTATAGAATATGAATGTACAAAATTAAAGGTACTAAAACAAAGATACATAATGAAAATGAGATGAAAACAACATGAAAATGTTCAAGATTGCACTGAGAGTATGCAATGACATTCAAAATTTCTTCAAAAAGGTTCTTCTACCTGCAACTACACACATAAGACCAAAGAGAAATGTTTGGGGTGGTTTTTTTAAAAATCTACCTTAGTCAAACCCCCGTATTGGTGTTTCCACCTCCATAAACATCCTTAGATGGGGTGACAATAAAAATAGACATGGAAAGAAGAAAATCATATGCTAAACAAAGAAAAAGATAAACAACGCTCATGAGATATTTTTGAAGAGTCATCATTTACACACACCAAATGAAGAGCTTGCTAGTGTAGTGAGGGAGTACAACAAGAACCTCCAAGATGGCAATAGCTTCCTTGCAAGAAATCGTGTGGAAACAATGGAGGGCTCTCCAAAATCCATATATGAGTTTTCTTGAAAGATATGCATATAGAAAGTTGTGGAGAATGCTGTGTGAGAGAGATGTTGTAAAATGGAAAGGAGAGAGTTGTATGTGTAAGAGAGCTAGAATAAAGGATTGGTGCATGAAGAATGAAGATTGAATTGAATCCCTTGCAAAAGAGAGGGAATTTTTGGTTCAAACGACCATCTCGAGCGATTCTTGACGTAGTTGTAGGATGGTAGAGGCATTACACTACCAAAACATGGTAGGTGTAATCTCTCAATGATCACCTATCATAGATTTTTTAGGATGCTAGCACGGTTCTCAGATGCATTAACGACACACAAATTGGTCAGTGGAAAAATTGGACTTAATGGTCGAGAAATGGGGCATGCTAGGTGGTAATAAAATGGTTTTTAGTTGGGAGAGCATAATTATCTTAGTTTTTCTAAAGAGAAAGGTGTATGGAATGTGAAATTTCATGGGGTGCAATTTTTGACATTATAGAGATACTATATAATTTTTTTTGTTGCATGCGTGAATAATTGTGATTGTTCTTTGCCACAACTTGGTATGAGTATTGCTTGGAAAACTTTTTTTCCCTTGATCTCTTTTCAAATTTGACATTATCCATGCAATGGGAGTTCCTAGATGTGTATGTTCTTCATTGACATATTCTATACATGGATTTTGTGATTATGGTTTATGGGTTTGATATGTTGTTGGAATGAATTATACTAATATTTTGGATACCTTAGTGACATGGATGCTTGGATGGATTAAATTTTTTTGGTTACTATTTATATTCATATGGGTTTTTTTATTTGATATTAGCTTGGAGCCCTTTTTATCACTTGAATTTGAAGCTTGTGTTCTTTAGATTGGTGCATCTTCACCTTGGCTTGTTCCCTTTTTTTCATAGGTGGCATTTTAGAGGATGAGAGTTCTTTCTTGAGATGGTGGTCACATTAAATATTATTACAATTATCTTGTTAAAGCATGAGAGCATGTTGCAGATTCATGTGGTTTCATGGATAACTATGATGATATGTTTCATTGATTGACACTTATGCAATGCATATAACTATTGGAAGAATGCTAGGAAAAGGGTGTTATACACCTTTCATAAGATTTTTTTTTAATTATATAACATACATATTTATTTGTGGCGCATCTTTAGGAGATTTGTTTAGCCACATTATACATTTATTTGGATCTACTTGTAAAGTTGTATGTAGCATTCATTAGATATTTTATGTGTGGGTTGCACATTGAAAAATATTTAATATTAGGAAAACATAATACCAAAAATTAAATGTTGGGGTCAATGGTTTTGTGCACTCATAGTTTTGAGACACATGGTTTTACCTTACCACTTGGTTGTTTTGTGTGATTTTGAATCTATAAAAATTAGACATGTTTAGTGGTTGAGGTTGGCTAGTTGGCCAATTGATTGTTTGGCTTGAATTAATTTGTATTTGTAATCTAAAGGAAAATTCAGTTTAAGGTAATAAAGCATCAAAACTAAACCTATAAAGCCCCAAACCAACAATAAAGCACAATCCAACATAGAAACATCAACATAAAGTAAATATTACCTATGGCATAGTTGCTTGACCTCCATTGTCCTTCTCCATTTTGCTTGAATGTACTTGATGTCCTTAGATTTGAGTATGCAATAGTAGGATAGTGTCTATGATAGAAAAATATTGAAGATAATAGTTGTCTCATTAACATGTACTTGTGCATAAACTAGATTGATAGAAATGACAATGATAGGTGTCTTTGATAGAAAGACAAATGTGAATGAAGGCTTGAGATTAAATGCCAAAAAGATATGTCAATCAATGGACAAGAATGAAAGTTGTAGTATGGAAATAGGGTTAGGGAAAAATTAGGGTAATGATAAGGATGAATGGTCAAGATTGAATTATAAAATAATTCAATCAAGGGTGAAAATTGAATGAGATGTCAAGAGATAAGATTGGCACAAATAATGAGGTTGGCACAAAAAAAAAGTTGTAGGAGAGATTCAAATAATTATAAAATTATTTAATTTGAGAGGGAAATGAATAATTAAATAATAAAAGCATTATTTAATTATAGAGGACATGTGATAGGTTGAATTATTCATTAAATACTAATTTAATTCAAAAGTGAGAAGAAAATGACAAACTATTTAATTATAGTAGAAAGTGATAAATAATTAAATAAATATAATTTATTTAATTAAAGAGAGAAAGGACATTAGTGACGTAATTAAATAAATAAAATCTATTTAATTAATAAAAAAAAGAAATAAAAGTAAAGAAATAAATTAATTAAATAATTAAAATTATTTAATCAATAGAAGACTTATGACATTAGTCAATAATCAAATAATTAAAATTATTTAATTATTAAGGATGAAAGGGGAATCGATGAAGAAAATAGAGTTTGTAGGCCTTGGACAATTTTGAGTGTCTACATTTTCCCCCTCTTTGATACAATGTAGTTTATCATGTTGTGTCAAAGAAATTCAGTCAAAATATGCCCCGATGTAACCAAATGAACCTATGCCTCCTCAGAAAAACTTTGCAATTTTTTTGAAAATTATAAGTTGATTTGACAGCCAGGAATGTGTTGGTGACAAAAGATTTAAGTTTCAGGACCTTCGGGGTAGTGAAATTTAGGTTTCAAACCTCCCAGGGAGTGCAATCAATACAAACCCTAGTGCAAACCCTAATTTTGATTACCTATAAATAGAAATTTGAGTGGGGAAATTACTCATTTGTACATTTTGAGTTTGGAGATTGAAGAGTTCTGAGAGTAACCTGCTACCAAGATGTTGCCCATTCCTCACACTGAGCACTATAGATATCGAGTTCACACCTTCTGATGACGAGAGGGCACAGAGGACCCTATAAGTACACCTTGCCCACTTCATTATTTTTCATTTTTCATGTAGATTTTAGGGTTTAAAAATTTAGTAGGAAGATGCGGTGAACGCTATTCACTACAATTTCCATCATGAGTGACACAAGTGACAATGGTTCACTGTAATTGTCACGCTACACTATAATTGCTAGGGTAGGATAGGAAATCAAATGCGGTGTGACACAACTACAAAGTGTGTTGCATTTTCTTCCTGCACCACACTCGTGGTTGGGAACGACACATTCAATAATGTGAGCCACATGTGTTTGGGGAAATGATGCATGTGCAAGAGTGAGACACAAGTGATTGGGGGTTGATTGCAAGTGACCTCGGTGATGCATTTGTTGAGGCTTGCGACACAAGTGAAATTGCGTGACACATATGCAAAAATAGTGACACATTTGATATGTGTGACACATTTTTCAAGCAAAATGATGCAATTGACTAGTGAAGTTTTTTCCCCAGTTGAGGATGAAATATACTATCCAATTTAGGTCCAATAGGTCAAATTAGTGTTTTGGATTAACACAATGAATTTTTCTTGTGACCACAAGTTGTCCTTTCCCCTATTTATACTCGGGAGTCATGATCATCCACATTTTGACTTTGGGACCAGTTATTTGACATTGAGAAGCGTCAGCTGATGCATCTTGGGTTGTACCATGTTACCTACATGCCCATCGTTAGGGAAAATAGGGGTTTGTTGACTGCACTTGTAGAGAGGTGGCACTTTGAGACATGTTCATTCTACTTCCTGAAAGGAGAGGCAACTGTGACATTGGGGGACGTTTATAGGATATTGAGACTGCCGATTTGAGGAGAGCAGGTTAGGTATCCTGAGCGGGGATACCGAGTACTTGAGTAACATTATGTATATGATGATGTGGCAGAGCTCAGGGTGGAGGGATAGGAGATAATATGGGAGATGCTAGTTGAGTGGTATGAGAGATGGGATTGCATTCTATGTACCTTGATTGTAGGATTTATTATTCTAGATCATTGAGGGCATGAATTTCCCGTTAGATGGGGGGAGATGTTAGTAGGGATGATGTAGCATGGGACCGTCTATGCATGGGGGCCTTGTTTATTTTCCATGCTATATTTCTAGTTGTATGCCATTACATATTGGGATGGTCAGACTATGAGTTGTAGGGTGACTTTTTGTTGGTTTGGGCATGGAAGCACATTGTAGTGTTTCAACCTTTGGTCGACAGGTAGTTGGAGGATGGTATGCCATATGTTTATCTATACAGAGGAATAGTGACTTAGACTCATGTGGGAGACATAGGGTACTAGTGGCATGGGATTGATGTACTAGCTAGCTTCATTTGGAGGCCATACAGGGACTGTTAGCAGTGGCAGGATGAGGACCAACATCTACCATGGTGTAGGTAGGCCAAGTCCTTGATTGGACAAACAATCCAATCCCAACACATCATAGAGAAGTATTTGCTAGAGCAGGTTAGGAGGTAGTTTAGGGAGACACATGATGTGCCTCAGGGGTCAATAGAGTTCATGTGATCATCACACGAGGTGCATCCATGGGGACAGATAATTCTCGTGGTGACAACAGAGTAAGGGATTGATGCACTACAAATAGTACAATGGGCATGGAGGGGTGGTGTGACAAATATAGGCATAAAAAAAGATTATGATTTGTGGTGGGCTAGTCATAGGCTGGATCCATATACATATCTAGATTAGTTGGTGCCAGTAGAGCGGCAAGGTTGAGGCTCACAAGGCTAAAGAGGAGATCGGGGAGGGAGAGGAGATTTTGGATGAGGAGGAGGGAGGGGAGATGCTGGTGGAGATGATAGGGGAGTGGGAGGAGGAGGGTGAGGAGACAACAAGTGGTGAGACCATTATCACTAATCTGGGAGGAGGGTGAGGAGGAGAGGGTTGTAGAGGAGAGGGTGGTAGAGGAGGAGCGATAGGATGATGTGCCACTTCTCAAGGTGGGATAGCATGTGATGTAGCCATGGAGGAGGTAAAGGTGGAGGAGGAGTGTCAGGAGGAGAGAAATGAGGAGGAGGAGATGAGAGAGGTTGAGTGGATCCTCTGAGAGAGGATTGTCAAGGGTGAGGATATGGAGGTGGGTTTGGAGAAGATATTGATCGGGGGAGGAGATGGATGGGTGGATTAGAGGATATCAGACCTGTAGGCATGGTTGGATCAGGCCACAACCAATATTCAAGCATTGGAGGCTGAGGTGGGGTCCCTAAGGATAAAGAGAGATAGATTGAGGATAGAGAGAGATACAACAGTGATTGGTAGGAAGTGGGAAGATCAGAGATGTGTGGAGTTCATTACCACTGTCATGGGTCCTTTAGATGCATTTTCTCAACATATATTTGAGGCTGGTCAGGAGACTAGATATTATAGGGATTTGTATGAGCACCAAGTTCCATCAATTGAGAGAGAGCCATCTTACATAGATACAAAGTCAGATCAGGCCGCACACACGTCGGAGCAGGTCACGAGGATGTGTAGGATCATCATGGAAAAAATAGGCCCTTAAGTGGCAGAAAATTCAAAAAAAATTAGTTAGGAAACTTGACATTAAAATTTGAATAAGTTATCTATATTATTTAAAAAAATGTAAGAATAGAATTTGTAGCAAATTGAATGTAGTTTCTAAACTACTAGGTTTATTAATATATATATATATATATATATATATATATATATATATATATATATATATATATATATATATATATATATATATATATATATATATATATATTTAATGAAAATTTGAAATTTCAATGCAAAGTAATACTTAAATTTCGGGAAAAATAAAGTAGTGTCTGTCTAACCACCTAACCACAATAAAATGATAATATTTTTTTTTATAAGATTTTAGATACAAGTAGAGGACTCATGTCACGATGTGATGCATATTTTTTTTGTAATTTTTTCAAGTAAATAATTAATTATTAATTTTTATTAGAACTTTTTTAAAATATGAACACTTGTATGTCCAATTACCTTAACTTGGTCAAAACTTCATGAAATTCAACCTTTCTTTAATCAGATAGTATGCACATAGAATGCATGATTTCAAATTCAAAAATGTGATACCATTTGAAAGTTTTTGATGTTTTTCAATCATTCTATCAATTATGACTTTAGTCATAATTCAAATAGAAATGAATAATAATAATTTATTAAATTCAAGAGTAAAAATTCTATATTGGTGGAAATATGAGAATCTCCTTTAAAAACACTTTTGGTTTCATCATTTTTTGGTAAAAAAAAGTCATCAGCCACATACCCTACACATACCCATCATATCGCCACTTTTTGGCCCATCATGATCCTGCACATACCCTCACAGAGCAGTGGGGGTGTGTTAGGACCGATACATTTTCATATTTTGCTATATTTTGTATTTCTTGTTTAATCTCTAATTTTTATTTCATTGGTTTCTTTTATTCTTTTCATATGTTTACATTTTCATTTCTCCTCTTCATTTAGTGTATAGCATATTAATTTTCATTGTTTATTTTTTTATACTATTGTATATAATATTGTTTTCTTATAGCTATTTATTTGCTTACAATATCTATAATCAATACATATTATTTATGATATTGTTTTTTAATCATTGTTTTTAATTTTCATAAATTTTGTTTATAATTAATGTTTATTTTTGTTTCTTTATAATACATATTGACATTTTTTTTTGCATTTTAAACTTTGTTTTACTTCATTATTTTTATTTGGTTCCTCTTCTTCTGGACCCCTTATTGTTTCAATTTTCTTCTATTTCCTCCTTTCTTTTATTCTCTTCAACCTTCTTGGTTTCCCCTTTTCCTTCTTGTATCTTGCGCATCCTAATCTCCTATTTATATCTAGGCTTGGTCTGCATTCACTCAATTTTCTCCTATAGCTCTCTTCATATTGATGATGGATCACCGAGTGTGATCCGAAATGTTGATGCAAATAAACTATACACAGTTAAATACAAAAAAAATCACTCTTAAGGACTGATACAGTCAGGACCATATGACAGGCCATTATTTGAGCACAAATCATTAGGGTCACCACATCGATAGGATAGATAGGAGCACCGACATCCAACACCTCGACAATCACCTACATGGGATCATGGTAGCTTTGGTCAGAGCACCTTTTGACATTGTATTGACAGTCATTATTTTTTATCATCGAGCCCACGAGCTCTATTTTTGGGATAGATCTTGTAATTGTATTGTGACAATTTTTGGGTGATTTATATGATATGCATTCCTATGTTTTATATGTTGTTATGTGATTGCTGATTATACTTTTATTATGTATGCATTCTATATGATTATGTGATGATACTATTATGTCAGTGCATTATGGATGACTTAATGTATATTTATGCAATCTATTATAGGATTCTTAGTGTAATGTGATGATTATGTATAAATGCCATGTATTTTTCTTATGATGCATGCTTAATGGATGATGGATGCAACATGATATGATTATGATGTTATTATGATATGTAGTACCAATATGAATTCAATGTTATGTAATGTTTATATGATGTAAATAGATATGCGATGTGATATATAATGATGGATTATGATTATGCAATGATGTGAATATCTGATGCATTATATGATAACCTATGATAATATGTAATGACTATGTGCTAACTATGCAATATATACAATGTTTTTGATATGGAAAAGTAGGTTTTGAAGGGGCCCCGAAACCCTGTACATCGAAAGGAAGCTACTAAAGAGAAATAAAAACAAGCACCAGCAGCCCAAAAAACCAAAAATGCTATCAAAAGATAACACTAGAAAAACTGACAACAAAACCAACACCAAAACATCAACAAATAAAGTTGATCAAACACAAACTAAAGCATTTTATCAAGAACCTTAGTCAAATCTAGATTACTAGAGATGAACTTTTCATGCATCTCTACCACTTCCTTAATTTCTTGGAATGAAATATATGCAATGTTAATGATGTATAGATATGAGATGATTATGATATGGAATGTCTATATGAAATGTATATATGCAATCTATGTTTTTGTATTTTTCTCATGCAATATGGATAAACTAATATGATGATTCCTAGTATGATAATGATGTCTATAATTCTTCCTAACATGATTATGTATGCAAGATACTTTTGTGTGTCATAGGATTGTTGGGAAAATGTGTCTCAACCTTGCAATTATATAATAGTTATTGTTGATAGGATATATATATATATATATATATATTCCCTAGTTACTCTAGTAGGTGTAATATACAATGGCATAAGGGGGAGAGTGGGATGCGTGCAAACAATTTTTTGTTAACTTTTTCAAGAAACTACTAAAATGGCTGAAATACATTAGATAAATGATACATTGTAAATCTAGATCGTTAATTATTAGGTTTTAGATCTAATTGTGGATATTTTGTTGGCCTATCTTTCCCTAGAATGTAACCCTTTTTTATGAGGGTGCTATATTATTGTTGTGGTGGAGAGAGACGGTGATGTATTCTGATATTTTGATAGCAGTCGTGTTGTCTCTTGATCTCTGAGTGGTGATACTCCTGTGAGAAGCTTTCTCTACAAGTATATTGTAATCTTTGTGATTTACTGAATAATATATTGGGCAACTTTTAGAGTGTGGGGTTTTTCTCCCAAAAGGGTTTTCCCCACATAAATCACTATGTCATGGTATGCATGATATTTATGTTTATTTATGTTGAAGTTTTTGTAACTATTAAAGATCTATAAAAAAATTGCGTTATTCTCCTCTCAAGATTAGTGTAGGAAGTTGTTCCACTACCATAGCTTCCTTACAAGTGGTATTAGAGTTTGATCACTTTTGGTTTTAGTTGTGAGTTGTTGGGTTTTTTGAACTAATCCAGATTTGAGTGGGAGCTTGTGTAGAAGATACTTTGCGATCTTGTTGTAGGAATTTTAGATGGCAAGTTCATCGGGGAGAATAGAGATGGAAAAATGTTTTGGAAATAATTTTGAAATGTGGAAGTTGAAGATGGAGGATCTATTAATAGATCAAGATCTGTGGGATGTTATTGATGAGAATGTTTCAAGGCCTACAGATCCTAATCAGGCTACTCAATATGATGTTATGGACCGAAAAGCCAAGGGTCTAATTAGATTGTGCTTGGAAGACTTCATTTTAATTAATGTCCATGAGGAAACCTCTGCAAAGAAACTATGGAAGAATCTTGGTGAGATGTATTAGGCCAAATATTTAGTGAACAAGATTTTCTTGAGGAAGAAGTTGTATTCCTTGAAAATGGAAGAGGGTGGATGAAGCACAAATCACCTAGAAGCATTCAATATGTTGGTGGCTCAATTGGAATCCCTTGGTGTCAAACTGGATGAGGAGGAGAAATGTTAGATCTTGCTTTGTTCTTTTCTTGATTCATGGGATTCTCTTGTTATGGCTATTGGGAGTACTTCTATTATTTCAAAGACTGAAGATATGGTAGGTTCTTTTCTTTCTGAAGAGATCAGGAGGAAGGTATCCATCACTTCCAAGGAGGCCCTAAATGTTCGTGGAAGACCTTAGGAAAAAGGAAAGAAGAATGAGAAGCGTGACAAATCCAAGTCTAGGGGGAGATCTAAATCTCTTGGAAAGTCCAAAGTTATTTGCTGGAACTACAGTAAGCCCGAACATGTTTTTAAGGAATGCAAAGAAGAAAAGAAGAAGAAAGAAGAAATTTGATTATGATTCTAAGTCCAAAAAAAAAGATGGTGATACATTGATTGCAACTTTGAAACCTCGTGTAGGTAATGATGCATGGTTAATTGACTCAGTGCATCTTTCCATATGACCTTTAATAGAGATTGGTTTTATGAATATGAAGAATTTGATGGAGGTAAGGTGTACTTGGGTGATGATTCTCATTTAAACATTGTTGGCATGGTAAAGTTAAAATTAGGTTTCCTTATGGTAGAATAAAAAGGATTAATGGTGTGTTGCATATCCCTGTTTAGCACAAAATTTGTTATCTGTGAGCAAATAATAGATGCAGGTGTGTAGGTAGTATTTTTGATGCAGGATGCAAGATGGTCAGAGGTGCTATGGTGATTGCTAGAGGTGTTCAGATATGACACATTGTATAAACTTGATGCATGCATTGTTGAGTGCAATAGTACTTTTGTGAAAAGCAAGTCTGTGGAAGAAGTGAGGGTTTCACCTTCAGTAGATGGTCATGGCCTTTGGGTACCCACGGGTGCTCTTTCTTATGAAACAAAGTTACCTATAGAGAAAATTATATTATGGCACCAAAGACTTGGCCACATTAGAGAAAAGGGTCTAAGGACCTTGAAAAATAAAAAATTGTTGAGGGTTTGTCTGATTGTAATCTTAAATTTGATTTCTATGAGCATTGCATTTATGGAAAACAAAACCACGTTCAGTTTTACTTGAGTTCTCATAAATCTTGTGGTGTATTGGATCTTATTCATTCTGATGTGTTTGGTCATGTAGATGTTCCTTCAATTGGTAAATCCACATATTATGTTTCATTTATTGATGATTATAGTAGGACATGGGTATATTTTCTAAAGACTAAATCTGAAGTTTTTCAGTCAATTTAAAGAATTTAAAGCAATGGTTGAGTTACAGACTGGAAAGAAAATAAAGTGTTTGAGGAATGATAATAGCCATGAATTTTGCTATGATTATTTTGATATATTTTGTAAATATTGTGGTATTCATCGACAAAAATCAACTCTGTATTCTCCAAAATAGAATGGATTTGTATAAAGAATGAACACGACACTGATGGAAAAGGCTAGGAGTATGTTGAGTGGTGCTGGCCTAGAATAAAGGTTTTGGGATAAAGTTGTTGCCACTTCCTGTTACCTAATCAATAGGTCTCCTATATCAGCTCTTGTTGATAAGACACCTATAGAGGCATGGTCGGGTCACAAGCCTTCATTAAGACATCTTAGAGTTTTTGGTTGCAAGGCATATGCACATGTGCCATAGGAGAGGCAAACAAAATTGGAGATCAAGGATGTGAAATGTATCTTCATTAGATACAGTTATTGTGTGAAAGGATACAATATTTGGGAACCTATTGCACAAAAGGTAATATATAGTAGAAGTGTTATTTTTAGAGAAACTAAGCCTTCCTATGTTACATTGCATCCAAAACAAAGTAAACAAGAAGATGTGATTCAATTTCCTTCTACACCTAAGAAAGTTGAATTGAGGCCCAAGGATAGACAAGAAGTTAAGGAGAGCTCATCCAGCTCTGGATCTTCAGAAGAGGAGGAAGAACCTTGAACTCAACTTATTTGTAAATCTACAAGGAATAGAAAACCACCTGAAAGGTATACACCTGATTATTGGAGATGTATTTTTGCTTTGAATAATAACATCGATGAACCCAGATCGATACAAGAGGCATTAGGTATGAATGATGCAAAATCCTAGAAGATTGCTATGGATGAAGAAATGACATCTTTGAAAAAGAATGATACGTGGGATCTTGTACCATTGCCTGAAAGAGAAAACCCGTTGGTTGCAAATGGGTGTTCAAGAAAAGGATTGGTTCAGATGGAGATATTGAGAAGTACAAGGAAAGGTTCGTTGCGAAAGGTTACTCTCAAGTTGAGGATGTTGATTATGGTGAGATATTCTCTCTTGTTGTAAAAATGACATCCATTATATTTTTGCTTGTTATTGTTGTTGCTTATGATTTAGAGGTTGAGCAAATGGATGTGAAAACTGCTTTCCTTCATGGTGATTTGGAGGAGGATATTTATATGACACATCCAGAGCACTATGTGGTGAAAGGTAAAAGTAAATTGATTTGAAAATTGAAGAAATCTTTGTATGGCTTAAAACAAAGTCCTAGGATGTGGTACCAAAAAATTGATATATATATATATGTTGAGTTTGGGATTTGAGCATTCTAAATTAGATCATTATGTTTATTATAAAACTGATAGTGATCATTTCCTTTTTATTGCATTATATGTTGATGATATGTTATTTATTTGAAAAGGGAAAGGTATGATTTCAGAATTGAATTCTTAACTTGATGCTAAATTTGAAATGAAAGATCTTGGTGCAAGCAACTAGACACATTCTTGGGATGGAAATTAAAAGAGATAAAGTGAATATAAATCTATGGCTTGGCCAAAGTAAGTATGTCAATTCAATTTTACATAGATTTAACATGCAAGATTGTAGACAATTGTGTGTTCCCCTTTCTGTTGGAACAAATTTATCTATTTTAGATTGTCCAACATCTCCATCAGAGATGGAAGACATGAGCAGAGTTCCTTAATAGAGTGCAGTTGGAAGTTTGATGTATGCTATGGTTTGTACTAGACTAGATATTGCCCAAGCAGTGGGAGTTCTTTCCAAATATATGTCTAATCTTGGTAGAGTTCATTGGGAATCTTGGTAGAAGGGTTATTGGGATCACGGAGTTAAAAGAGTCTTCCTTATATTTATGTGAGTACCTCAGTTATTCCTTATGTTATCATAGTAATGTGGTAGAAGATAGAGATTTCTTGATAGTCATGGTTGTATGGATTCGGACTAAATGAGATGATATTGATAGCAAATAATGATCCACCAAATTTTATGTGTTTGCTTTATTTTGTGGTGCGGTCAGTTGGATGAGTAAACAACGATCTATGATTGTGGTTTTCTTTTTCCACTACTAAAAGCGAGCATATGAAAACTACTCATGCTTGTAGAAGCCATTTTGGCTTAAGGAATTTGTGCTCAAATATTGGAATAAAACAGGGTGTAGTGAAAATTCATTGTGACAGTCAAAATATGATATGTCTAGCCAAGAACTCGACATTTCATGCCAAGATCAAGCACATTATTGTATAGTATCATTTTGTTCAAGATATGGTTGAGGATGGTAGGAGTGAATCTCACAGTTGGAGTAGAGACTTTGATGAATGTTACTGATTCTTTAACTAAGCCTGTGAGCATAGAGAAGTTCAGATGGTGTTCAAAGATTACGGGCCTTTCGTCCCCTAGCAATTAAGAGACAAAGTTTACTCCCTCCCATTTCTCTCGTAAGGTGTTTGACAAGTGGGAGATTTTTTGGGAAAATGTGTCTCAACCTTGAAATTATATAACAATTATTATTGATAGGATATATATATATATTTCATAGCTACATCGATAGGTGTAATATACAATGTCATAAGGGGGGAGAATAGGATGCATGTAAACAATTTTTTGTTAACTTTTTTTGGGGAAACTACTAAGAGTAAGCCCAACATGCAAATTTAGATAAATGATACATTATAAAATCCTAAGAACCCCATTAATTATTAGGTTTAGATCTAATGGTGGATATTTTTTGGCCTTGCCCTGAGAGATGTAACCCTATTTTATGAGGTCACTATATTACGACTGCGGTGGAGAGAGACAATGATGTATTTTGAGATTCTGATAGTAGTCATGTTGTCTCTTGATCTCTGAGTGGTGATAATCCTGTGAGAAGCTTGCTCTGAAAGTATATTGTAATATTTGTGATTTATTGAATACTATATTGGGTGGATTTTAGAGTGTGGGGTTTTTCTCCCGGAAAGGGTTTTCCCCATGTAAATCATTGTGTCATGGTATGCATGGTATTTATGTTTATTTCTATTTAAGTTTCTATAACTGTTAAAGATCTATAAAATTTTTGCATTATTCTCCTCTCAAGATTAGTGTAGGAAGTTGTTCCACTACCTTAGCTTCCTTACAAGGATGTCATCAAGATGTGGATAGAACAAATGTTAG
Organism: Sequoia sempervirens; assembly: GCA_007258455.2. Lineage (NCBI taxonomy): Eukaryota > Viridiplantae > Streptophyta > Pinopsida > Cupressales > Cupressaceae > Sequoia > Sequoia sempervirens. Next base: position 85,479,661 of record VDFB02373365.1, read on the forward strand.
CGTGGAGACAATGGATGATAGCATGATGTTAGTGGAGACAACTTGAAAGATTAATATTTCTCTATGCAAGGCTTTGCATTTAATCATCATTGGGTATTTAAATATGACAAATGGATAATAAACACCATGGTATGACATAGACTAAGGTGTGCAAGTTCGTCCACTTGCAAAATAGACAGTCACAAACAAGGAATGTCTTGACTCATACTAAGGGCAAGGTTGCCCCAGTCTTTTTTCCAAGACAATACACAAATAGAAATCAAAAGAAAAAGTAGGTCATGAGACATCATTTCTCCTCTAAATCCTTCATGGGACATCCTCGAGGTAGCTAGTAACATGACTCAAAAGACAAATAAAAAATATAAGACAAAATAGCCTAACAAAGTCAACAACCATTCAAAGTGTTTTCTAATGTTTAATTGACTAGGTGATTGATGGGTTGATTGTTTTGACAAGGTTTGGTTTCAAGAGAGGAAACATGTCGTATAAGTTGTCAAGTCTGATTTTGATCATATAGCCACCTATATAAGGCAAATGACAAAGGTTGATAAACGACACTGTTCAATTTGCAAGAACACATCTTGTATAAGACAAATGTTTGACTGATTTGATGTTTGAGGTTGAGTTGGTGCTTGACTATTTTGACAATTGGTGTTTGACTATTTTCACAATTGACTAATTTGACTTGAAGACTTGTTGACTAGTTTGTCTTGTTGATTCATGACTTGTGTGATATTTTGATGATTGTTTATGTTTGAGTTAACTATGTTTGACTTATTATGACTAGATTGAAAAACCCTAAAGGACCAACCTAGGGCCTCAGGGGCTCATCGACAGATGGCCTTGCATATGTAACAATGCACAGATACCTCATAGTTCAACATGACTTGACTTTGTTTTATTTGTTATGGATTGACTCATGATTGACAATATTTGACAAACCCTAAAGGACTGACCTAGTGCTTTAGGGGCTCATCGACTGATGGCCTTGCCTATGTTATACACACAGAGGTGTCATAGTTTGACTGGAATTGAACTAACATGACTGACATTGACTCTATTTTTGAGATTTTTGAAAGTTATTTGGATGTTTTTGTGTTTTCTGACATGTTTTGATTTTTTTGGATTTTTGATGTTTTATGATTTTTTTGTCTTTTTGGGAATATTTGATTTTTTTGTCTTTTTGGGATATAGTGACCTCCAACAACAAGTATAGGATCCAATGAAGACATAGGTTGAGGACATGCCCCCAGTCGAGTATAAGACCAATTTATTATGGGTGGAATGGGATAGGTGTTATGGCAAGGAGATATGGAAAGCAAAAAGATGCATAATGTCAAGCATTCTAGGTTGTGGAAAGGACAACCGAGCATTATTATGGATGATGAGGAAAGGAAGAAGTATGAATTTATTATGAATGATGGGGAAAGCCAGATGGAACAATGGTAGACGAAGGAGCAAATATCAACTACATAGTGCTTTTTTTCCAGGTTTTCACCATGGTACTGATTCAAAGCACCACCAGAGTGGTTTTCACTATTGGATAGATTAATTCTCTTTACTATTTTCTTAACTTTTTTATTTTTATTTGGTGTCACCAAGACACCTGTTTGCTAGGTTTTCATCGAGGTAACAATTTTTTTGGGTTTTTTTTGTATTTTTCAGGTTATGACATGGCTCTCTAAAGCTAAGTGTAGAATTTGCACAAGTGTAGACTGTTGATAGGTTTTGACAAGGGTTTCCCTTCAGGATTCAAAATCTAATATGATTTTGTTCAAAAGATTATCGTGATGATGTATTGACCCTGTTTGGATGACCGTGCCGGATGGAAGGGTTTGATTTGAATGACAAGTGTATGTGGAGAATATGAAGGGTGATAGATGTGATAGACAAAGGAGGCCATGGTATGATCCCTAAGGTGCATAATATGTGGGCCATTAGGCTTCATATGAAAAAGAGTTTAGGCGACCAATGAGTTAGAGTACGTGAAGGGGTCATCATCAAAGGTCCATCGAAAGACATCACCAATAGAAGTGGAGTGATATGACAAATGTGTGAATACAGATCGATTGAATGGCACATATGGAATGAGTGAAAGTGATGAGGATGGAGACTTTGGATCAACAAGCTCTTCTTTTTTTGTTCTGCTTTGACAGATGCTCAGTTATTTTTGATGGAAAGGCATGATTGGAGATCAATTTATGCTTACTTTCATTTTTTACTTTTATTTTTTATTTGTCCAATTGCTTCTGATATTGACCAAAGGACTTTTCTTGATTTTCTTTGAATCTTTTCATTGTCTTTTAATTCTTGATTTCCTTTTAAAGAAGGCACTCTCGCCTTTGATTCTTGACCTTTTACCTTGTTATTTTCTTGAGATATGACTTGTTGATCCATGTCTATGACGTGAATGGACATGAGTGAGTTGAATGGGATGGATGAAGTGACAGGATTGTTTGGTGGATGAAAGAGATTGGTGATGCAATCAATGGATTCTTCAGGACTATCCTTGTTGGTACTGTTAACATCAAAGGAAGCTTGCACATCCTTAATGAGTTGGAAAGATGTATTATAGAGGCAATAGTAGGGGAGACATACCCTAACCCAATATGGTTGGAATGGGAAGATGGTGGTGCCAAAGATGGAATGACAGGAAAAGAGTCATGAGATGGAGATGGATGATCTTGAATGGTGAAGATAGAGGTATCATCAAGATACCAAAAGGTATCAATCCAAGCACTACCATTTATTTTCATACTTTCTGAAGATGACTTGACATCATTTTTGGAAGTTTGAATACCTTTAGCATTATTATCATTGTCACTTGTAGGTAAATTGTCCATATGGTATTCTCCACATCCCAAGTCATGGATCTGAAATTTTGTGCTTGACAACACGATCAATGAAGTGGATGGATTAGTCAAGGAAGATGGATCAATGTAATGTGACAAGGAATCTTCATGGTTGATAGGCACTTGGAATTGCGTAGTCCCCCTCAGATTACTGCAATACTAAAAAGGGTCAGGATCACTAGCTATTGTAATCTCAGTGCCATTATGTGGGAATTTTAGGCATTGATGGTAAGTGGATGGTACAAATTTCATGGCATGAATCCATGGTTGGCCAAGAAGAAGATTTTATGGGAGATCAAGGTCTAAGACTTGGAATGTGGTGGCCATTGTTGCAGGTCCAACTCTGATTGGTATTGTTATAACACCCTTGGAAGAGTGTTCTTTATCATCATATGCTTTGATAACAATGCTCTTTTTCATGTCTACACATGCTTCAGAGAATCCCATTGCATTAACCAATTTTAGGGTGCAAATATTCAATCTTGCTCCTCCATCTATCAAGACTCGTTTGAATTTATGGTTATGGACGAAGAATTCAAGGTGCAAAGGATCATTATGACTGGTCTTTTGGGTCGAATAATCTTGGTCAGAGAAAGTGTCATGATGTGTGTTAGCCAAGTAGCCCACCATCTCCTGGAAGTGATTGACATCAAGGTCAGTGGGAATGGTAGTGTCTTGTAAAGATTTTTCAAGAATGGCCTTATGCTTGGGTGATACACAACAACTCAAGGATAGAGATTTGCATGGGTGTTTTCCCCAAATAGTCTAAAAGGTTATATTGAGAATTTTATTGTTGCTTTGGGGGAGCACCTTGTATGATCACTTTGGTTTGAAAAATATTTACGACACATTTTGGTGGATTTTTTATGGTGATGGTATTGACATAATCGTTGTGGCTCGAATGTGATGTATGGTAGTGTAGTCATAGTTTGCATTGGTATAGTTGGTAGAATTATTGGTCTTGGAACCTGAATTGGAGACATTTCCTTTTCCATGGTCATGTAATGGATCTGTAAAGACTTTAATATCACTATTAGAGGTTGGTTGTTGTCCATAAACTTCTATGATACCATTTTCAATGAGGTCTTGAATGATGTTTTTCAATTATCTACATGTTGAAGTTGGATGTCCCTTAATTCAATGATAATCACAAAAGTCATTGTCATCCCACCATGAAGGTTTGAATTGCTCTAGGTCGCATGGTTTTGCATCAAGAAGCTATATGAATTTTTGTTTCAAGATTTGTTTGATGATTTATTCAATTGGCTCCCCTAAGGGAGTGTATTTTCTTCGTGTGGGAAATTGTCTTTGAGGTTTTTGTCCTTAAGTGTTTTGAAGGGAATTTTCTATTTGGTTAGGGACATGTGGTGGGTTATTTGGTGTATTAGGTTCTTTGAGTTTGAGTGTAGGACTGATGTGTGTTGCTTTCACATCGAAAATTCCATCATTGGTGACATTTTTGTTGTAGGCCCAATATTTTCTCTTGTCATTTGAAGTGTTTTGGGAAATTTGTGTCTTGTTGTATGTCTTAAGTTCCCCTTTGGTGATGAGGGCCCTTTCAAGGATGGTGCATTTTTCCACATGATGGTCAGTGAATGTGGTGCAACAATGGGCTTGCAGTTGAAACTTTAAGTTTGTGATCAAATTCTCCAAGAACATGACAATCTTTTATTTTTCAAGAATGTCAATAGGACAATAGCTAGCCAAGCTCCTCCATCTCTGGAAGAATGTTATGAATGATTCACCCTCTTCTTGTTTTGTGTGACCTAAGGTGGCAATGATGTCATTTTCAATTTTAAAGAAAAAGTGGGTGATAAACTTGTTAGCTAGTTCGTCCCACGATTGAATGCTTGTAGGTAGGTGGGCGAACCATTCTAGTGCTTGTATTGCAAGAATCCTAGGAAATAGTCTCATTAGATATGTCTATTTAGATGCAATTTTAATCAAATCCATGTGGAATTCTCTCACATGCTCAATGGGATTTCATTTTCCTTTATATTTGGGTAGTGTTGGTGTAATCTAGAGTAAATTTTTAGGTTAATGTAAAACAACATAAAAACTAACCCTAAACCATCAATAGAGCACAAATAAACATAAAAACACATGAAATATAAAGCAATATCACCATAAAGTCTTCATTCCATCATTGCTTCACCTCCATTTCCCTTCTCCATTTTGCTTGAATGTACTTGATGCCCTCAAATTTGAGTATGCACTAGTAACCTATGACAATGACTAGCAAAATATTGAAGATTGTTGTCTCACACTAACAACATGTACTTTCATATGAACTAGATGCACAAGAGATGTAGAAATGACAATGATAGATGTATTTTATAGAAAATAAAAATTTGAATGAAGGGTTGAGATTCAATGTCAATAAGATGTGTCAATCAGTGGCCAAGAATGAAAGTTGTAGTATGAAATAGGGTTAGGGAAATATTAGGGCAATGGCAAGAATTAATGGCTAAGATTGAATTATAGGATAATTCAATCAAGGGCTGAAATTAATTGAGACAAGAGGAGATAAGATTGGCAGGGATAATGAAATCGACACAGAAAAAGAGGTTGTAGTAGAAATTCAAATAATTATAAAATTATTTGTTTTGAGAGGGAAATGAATAATTAAATAATAAAAACATTATTTAATTATAAAGGACATGTGATAGGTTGAATTTTTCATTAAATAACAATTTAATTCAAAAGTGGGACATGTGACAAGCTAATTTTTGAATTAAATAATGGTTTAATTCAAAATGGGAAGAAAATGGCAAATTAGTAAGCAATTAAATAAATAAAATTTATTTAATTTAATGACAAAAAGGGCTAGTGAATAATCAAATAATTAAAATAACTATTTAATAAGCATAAACACATGAAATATAAAGCAATATCACCATAAAGTCTTCATTTCATCATTGCTTCACCTCCATTTCCCTTCTCCATTTTGCTTGAATGTACTTGATGCCCTCATATTTGAGTATGCACTAGTAACCTATGACAATGACTAGCAAAATATTGAAGATTGTTGTTTCACACTAACAACATGTACGTGCATATGAACTAGATGTCTAAGAGATGTAGAAATGACAATGATAGGTTTCTTTTATAGAAAATAAAAATTTGAATGAAGGGTTGAGATTCAATGCCAATAAGATGTGTCAATCAATGGCCAAGAATGAAAGTTGTAGTATGAAATAAGGTTAGGGAAAAATTAGGGCAATGACAAGAATGAATGGCTAAGATTAAATTATAGGATAATTCAATCAAGGGCTTAAATTAATGGAGACAAGAGGAGATAAAATTGGAAGGGATAATGAGATCGACACATTAAAAGAGGTTGTAGGAGAAATTCAAATAATTATAAAATTATTTTTTTGAGAGGGAAATGAATAATTAAATAATAAAAACATTATTTAATTATAGAGGACATGTGACTGGTTGACTTTTTCATTAAATAATAATTTAATTTAAAAGTGGGACATGTGACAAGCTGATTTTTGAATTAAATAATGGTTTAATTCAAAATGGGAAAAAAATGGAAAATTAGTAAGAAATTAAATAAATTAAATAAATAAAATTTATTTAATTTAATGACAAAAATGCTAGTGAATAATTAAATAATTAAAACAACTATTTAATTATAGTAGAAAGTAGTAAATAATTAAATAAATAAGATTTATTTAATTATAGTAGAAAGGGACAATAGTGACACAATTAAATAAATAAAATTTATTTAATTAATCGAAGAGGAAATAAAAAGATAGAAATGAATTAATTAAATAATTAAAATTATTTAATTAATAGAAGACTTATGGCTTTAGACAAGGGAATTGACAAGGAAAAATGGTATTAGCAGGTCTAGGATATTTTTCATTGTCTACATTTTGCCCCTCTTTGATACAATGTAGTTTATTGCATTGTATTAAAGAAAATTAGTTCAAAACATGCCCCAGTGTAAGTAGGATGAGGAAGGATGACAAGGAAGTAGCAGTATGCCCCCTCATGAGAACATGCGGGTTCAAAAATTGCGAGTGTGCTCTCCAAATGGATAAGAGGAAAATAGATAAGCGGAATAGAAGAAATGTTAGCGTGGAAAATACGGATGTTAGCATGGCATTAGTGGAGACAAAATAAATATGCATATTTTGTTATGCAAGGCTTTGCATTAATCATCATTGGGTGGTAAAATGTGACAAATGGACAAAAAACACCATGGTATGAGATAGACCAGGGTGTGCAAGGTCATCCACTTGCAAAATGGATAGTCACATACAAGGAATGTCCTGACGCATACTAAAGGCAAGGTTGCCCTAGTCTTTTTTCCAAGACAATCCACAAACAATAGTTAAAGAAAAGAGTCATGAGACATCATTGCTCCTCTAAATCCTTCATGGGAAATCCTCAAGGTAGCTAGTAACGTGACTCACATATGTAAATGTAAAAGATAAGACAAGATAGCCCACAAAGTCAACAACCATTTAGAGTGTTTTCCAATAATTGTTTGTTTAATTGACTAGGTGACTGATAGGTTAATTGTTTGACAAGGCCTAGTTTCAAGAGAGAAAACATGTCATATAAGACATCAAGTTTGGTTTCGATCATGTGACCACCTGTATAAGGCGAATGACAAATGAAAATGTCTAGTTTGTAGGAAGGACACATCTTGTATAAGATAAGTGTTTAATTGTTTTGATGTTTGAGGTTGACTTTATGTTTGACTATTTTGACAATTTGACTGAGTTGAATTGATGATTTGTTGACTTAGTTTGCCTTGTTGATTCATGACATGTTTGTGTCTAATGACAGTGTATGATTTATTATGACTAATGCAAAAAACCCTAAAGGATTGACCTAGGTGGCCTCATGGGCTCATCGACAAATGGCCTTACCTACGTAAAAATACGTAGAGACCTTGTAGTTCGACATGACTTGAATTTTTTTTATTGAAAAATGACAAAATCATGATTTTTTATTTTACCAAACCTAAAAGGACTGACCTCATGCCTCAGGGGCTCATTGAAAGATGGCCTTGCCTACGTTAAGTCATAAAGGTGACATAGTTCAACCAGACTTGGACTGACATGACTGACTTTTGACTTTGTTTTTGGGATTTTTGAAGGTTATTTGGATGTTTATGGATTTTGACATGTTTTGATTTTTTTGGAATTTTGACATTTTATGATTTTTTGGATTTTTAAAGTTTTGTGTTTTTTTAAAATTTTTGACACATTTTGATTTTTTTTTATCTTTTTGATAAATACCAATTCTAGGATCCATTGAAGACGTAAGTCAAGTACTTTTCCCCAGTTAGGCATAGGACCAATTATTTGGGATGGAAAAGCCTTATTGCGGATGTGTGCATGGATGGGACTTTGTTATGGATAAGACACTATAAGGACCATGACAAATGCATGTGAAAGATACCCACAATCAAGCAAGCCTGCATGCACAAGGATCCAAGGATAAACATGATCTTGCCCCTAGTCAAGCTGAAAACCAATTGACAGGTGATGATGATGATGATTTTTTTGACATGGGAAGGACACATCCCAAAAAACATGAGGATTGGGAAAGACATATCCCATTGATGATAATGTGACTAAAGGATCAAGGTTTGCAGCAAGGCTAGAAACAAAGCCAAGGAATATTTTGGATGATGCACTAGGTTGCTTAGCAAGATTGTATGGATTAGGCTTATTGCATTTGGAATGAATTATTTTTAGAAGTGAATGGGATGATGGAGGGATGTTCAATAAGTGGATAATAACTCTTGAACCAATGACAAGGAAAAACCAAGTCCAATATTAGGTATGGAAGGATAATGGATTGATTTTGGTAAAGGATAGTAGACATGAGGATTATTGGCTTGAAGAATTATCATATGATCTCCAAGAACTATGTTGCATAGGAATAATTTTATTTCTTCAAGGTATGGGTTTGGATAATACTATGAAGGAAATGACATGATACTTCATGGATATTGTATGACTAAAGGATAGACATGTCAAGAGTTTTCCCAAAGCATGAGTTGTGTTTGTACCCCAGACCTTATCAAGATCAAAGTAGGTGGAAAAATGGATGGAAATGATATGGACTAAATGGATAGATGGAAATGTCATTATAAAGGCATGGGAGATGAGACAACTTTCCCCCAAGTGTAATAGTCCACATAGATAATTTCTCTTACACATGATGCCTATTTGCCAGGTTTTCATCATGATACTCATCCAAAGTGCCATAAGAATGGTTTTCACTATTGGACAAAATTTTTCTCTTTACTATTTTTTTTCTTTTTGATGTCAAAGAAGACGCTTGTTTTCCAAGTTTTCATCAAGGTGATGATTTTTGTATTTTTTATATATGGACTTGATATTTTGGATGATCATTGATTGTTTTGAATCCTTTGAGGGTGTTGATATAGATGCTAGTGTTATGATATGCCAATAGTTACCTTTATGGAGTAGTTTTCTTGTCAACATCATAACACTTGCATACAACTGATCAATGTCATTGTGATCCTTTTTGATACTAGGTTTGGCTTTGTCAAAATATGCACATCGTGATAGAGTTCCATGGGAGTCCTTATGATAAAGAGTTGTTGCTAAGATGTGATGGATTTGTGACATGGGATTTTTGGAATGTAGACGAGATGTAGGATTATGATGGATGGTGGTAGATGTGGAAGGATTATTTGGATGTTTGGACGTAGGAGGTTTTATTTTCCAAACTTGGGATGGTGGATGACGAAGTTTAGAATTTTGATTGGGATAGTGTTTGGAACCATGAATTTTATATGGCTTGTGTGATGACCATTTTGAAGGAGGTGGACATTTATTATATGTGGGAGATCTCTTTTCTTGTGGCTCCACATTTTCATTGGATATTGGAATTGAACTCTTTTCTTTGCTTGATCCATTTTTCTTTGGGATCCACTTTAAATTTATTTGTCCACTTAGATTTTTGTATTCAATGGCCTTTGGTATTTGATTTCAGGCTTTAGGATTGTAAGAATTTTTATTTTTGTTGGTTCCAATTGATGGGTTTAACTATGTTGTAATGATGGTTTATGGTGTGGATGGAAGGAGTGTTGGCATCAACCTTATGACAAGGACTACTCATTGCCCCCATTTTGATGTTTGTATTGGATAAAGTGTCCCCTAATATCATGGAGGTATCACTAACATAATTTTATTTTTTTATTGAAGAATGGCCAAGACCTTGATGTCTAGGATTTTCATAAAACTATATTGGTTCTCAAATTCCTTGCTCATGTACACCTAGTCCTCTTCCTCGATACCACATGCTTTGAAATATTCTATTTGCGATGAGGTATTTGTTATTTTGGAAGCAAGATATGAACCCATCATTATGTATGTGGAAACTAATGCTTAGAATCTTCTCCTCTATGAGAAAGCCTCATTTGATAAAAGTGGATGATCCTAGTTGATGGGATATTTTGGCTTTATCATTCGTCATGCTTGTGCCTACTTGATCATTTGGGATATCAATTTGTTCCATTTTAGATTTTGTATGTTCTTCTTTGACTTGATCTATAGTAGCTTGTTTATGTTCATATTGATCCATAGTAGCCTTTTTATGTTATTCTGTGACTTGATCCATGTCATTTATTTGATTATCTATGTGTCCAAAGGAGGCAGGTGGGAAATGGAGGTGTTTGGAGTTTGGATAGGATCGACTTCAAATTTTTGTTCATGGATGGTATAAAGGTCGATAATCAGTTCACTTTGGGTTTCTTGTTCAATGGTAGGATCTTGATCAAAGATAGGTTTGTCTTGGGTGACATGGTTTTCTAGAAGGATTTCTTGGATAGACTTAAGGATAGGATTATGTGATGGAATAGGATCACTAGAAATACTTTGATCTTGACATAAAGGGTAGTTATGATGTGATGCTTTGAATTTTCCTTTTGACATATATCCAAAGGTTTAGGCAATGGAATGTGATTTTGGACATCGTTAGAATTTTCATGGCTAAATGTATTTTTAATGGGTGGGGTCATAGATTGGGATGGAGTGGATTGAAATGGATCAGTGAATGATGGATTAGGATAGGATGTGGAGACTTGGAATGAATTGGTGGAAGGCCAGTTTCCCTTGTCAAGGTTAGGATAAGGATGTCTAATGGATGTTTGTTGTGGATTAATGGTATGGATTGTGTTAAGTGACTCTTGGTAGTGAGGGTAGATGGATGGAGGACTAAAGCTCATGGATGGTTGGTATGAATGATTGATGATTCATCTTTTGAAGTCTAAGGATTTTTGGGCTTGAACATAGTGGATTAATTGGTATTCAACTTGACTACGAAGCATATTAAGATAAATTGAAGACATGGTAGTGAGTTCGGATTAGGATGGAAAATGAGGATGAGAAGTTTGAATTGGAGATTTTTGGATAGCTTGACTTGGAGGACACCTAGATTTTCTTGTTTTTGAAATGTTTCTAATATTTTTGGATTTTGGATTTCTTTTGTTTTTTTTAGTTTTCTATTTTTTTTAGTTTATGTTTTTTTTTTCTTGCTTGATTAAGATTTAGATATTGAGTACGCATTCACACATGCAAGACAAGATTTGATACAATATGTAATGCAAATGATTATGATAAGAAGACACTTCCAAGCACAAGAACAATCCTAGCAATTATTCAAGTGAGTAGATTGGCCAATGGTATGAAACTAGGATGCAAAAGGATCTAGGGATATCCTCTATATACCTTGAAGGTATGTGAGGCCCAATTTCATGAATTTGAAAGGAGAATAATTCCAAACAACCAAGAGGAGAGGATAACCCAAAATCCGTATTCATTTCCCAAAGGCATAAAGTTCTTTGGAGCTTAGCAAAGATTGACAATATTCTACTTCCAAGAGGTGTGTCTTTAGATTCACCCCCCGCTATTTATACTCCACTGAAACACTAGAGTTGTGGTCACCCCTAGAGTGATCACTTATCTAGGAAAGCTCGGGCCTAAGAAGGTTACATAAAAGTGATGTAAATAATGCTTTTGATCTCCAAGATCATATGATAATGCGAAGAGAGAGCATACACATGTATTTGATCACACAAGCAATGTTCATTAACCTTTGAAATTGAAATGTGTGATGTAAAAATGAGAGTGTTGAAGAGTGCTTTTGATTCCCAAGATCATATGGAAATGCAAGGGAAGAGAATACACACCTCTAAGAACAAACAAGATCACCAAACAATGCAAACACTTGTTCTTTTTAAGCCCAAATTGAAATGTGATTTTGAGAAGACACTTGTTCTTTTTAAGCCTAAATTGAAAGTGTGATATTGTGAACAAGATTAAGATGAATATATGAGTTAAAAAGTGTGCACCTAGATTTTATTTAGCTCCAAATTTTTGTCCATTTGATCCAATTTTCCTTTTGAGGAGTTCATTTTTCTGCACATTAACAAATCCAACAACAAAGCCAAAACCCTAACAAGATAATTGAATCACTAATATTAAAGGGTTAACTTAAAACCTTACCAAAACCTAATTAGAAAAGATTTTAATTTTATAATTATTTTAAGCTAAAAAATAAAACTACAAAGAACAAACCCCCACTAAAATTTCAAGAGCTTTCTTAAAATATATATATTTTTAAAAATCTTTGATTTGTGCCCTAGAGAGCAAAATTATTGAAAAAACCTAATTTTTAATGATTTGATTTTTTCCAAATTATTTCTTATCAAAATTAAAAACATAAAGAACAAACCCCCATTAGAATTCTGAGAGATTTCTGAAAAATATAAAAAAATTCTGAAAAATTCTTTGATTTCCTCCAAAATTTATTTTTTCATGAAAGATCATAAGAAAATTATAAATAATTGAAAATAGATTAAAAAAAAAATGATTTTTTTACTGAAATCTCCTGACATTATTCTCAACTTTCGAAAAAAATTTGTGAAAAAATATGCCACCATTTGTGAAATATAATCAAATCTTTCTAAAACCCTAATATTCAAAGATTTGATTTTTTTAAATTATTTTTCATCAAAATTAAAAACATAAAGAACACACCCCTATTAGAATTCTAGGAGCTTTCTAGAAATATAAGAAACTCCAAAAAATTCATTAATTTTCTCCCAAAATTACTTTTTCATGAAAAATCATAAAAAAATTATAAATAATTCAAAATAAATTCAAAAAATTTGATTTTTAGCTGAAATCTCTTGATACCATCCCCAATCTACAAAAAAAAAAATTGTTTAAAAATTCATATCCTTTTGAGTGATATGGTCAAATCTTTAAAACCTAGGGTTTTATCCAAGAATGATGCAAAACTTGCAACAAAAAGCTAACAAAACTTACAAAAAAAGCAAGATAGATCAAGTGAGGTAGATCCAACTCCAAAATTCCTCAAAATTTCTCAAAATCTTGAGGCAAAAATCAGTTAGGGGGTTCATGTCGGGTTCACCAATGTAATATAGGGTAAAATTTCAGGTTAATGTAAAACATAAAAACTAACCCTAAACCAACAATAGAGCACAAATAAGCATAAAAACATGAAATATAAAGCAATATCACCATAAAGTCTTCATGCCATCATTGCTTCAACTCCATTGCCCTTCTCCATTTTGCTTGAATGTACTTGATTCCCTCATATTTGAGTATGCACTAGTAACCTATGACAATGACTAGTAAAATATTGAAGATTGTTGTCTCACATTAACATGTACTTGCACATGAACTAGATGTCTAAGAGATGTATAAATGACAATGATACGTTTCTTTTATAGAAAAGGAAAATTTGAATGAAGGGATGAGATTCAATGTCAATAAGACGTGTCAATCAATGGCCAAGAATGAAAGTTGTAGTATGAAATAGGGTTAGTGAAAAATTAGGGCAATGACAAGAATGAATGACTAAGATTGAATTATAGGGCAATTCAATCAAAGGCTAAAATTAATTGAGACAAGAGGAGATAAGATTAGCACGGATAATGAGATCGGCACAAAAAAAGAGATTGTAGGAGAAATTCAAATAATTATAAAATTATTTGTTTTAAGAGGGAAATGAATAATTCAATAATAAAAACATTATTTAATTATAGAGGACATGTGGCAAGTTGACTTTTTCATTAAATACCAATTTAATTCAAAAGTGGGACATGTGACAAGCTAATTTTTGAATTAAATAATGGTTTAATTCAAAATGGGAAGAAAATAGCAAATTAGTAAGCAATTAAATAAATAAAATTTATTTAAGTTAATGATAGAAAAGGCTAGTGAATAATTAAATAATTAAAATAACTATAATTTAATTATAGTAGAAAGTGATAAATAATTAAATAAATAAGATTTATTTAATTATAGTAGAAAGGGATATTAGTGATGTAATTAAAGAAATAAAATTTATTTAATTAATCGAAGAGGAAATAAAAAGAAAAAAATTAATTAATTAAATAATTAAAATTATTCAATTAATAGAAGACTTATGGCTTTATACAAGGGAATTGACAAGGAAAAATGGTATTAGCAGGTCTAGGACATTTTTTAGGGTCTACAGTTGGCATGACATAATGAGGAGGAAAGATACATGTATAATGTCTTATCAAATGGGTATGGACATAACTCTTGTGTAGAGTAAGTCTTCTTGTTTGACAATGTCATGGTTTCCGCTTGTTTTTGCAAGGCGAGCATTTTATTGGCTAAGACATCATATTGAGTGAGTGACGTTTCCACGACATTTGCAATTGCATTGTGATAAGGGCCCATGTTGGTATTTTGCAATCCAATGTGTTGGCTGGATGTGTTGGTGTTGACTCTAGGCATGTTTTGAGTTGAGATGTTATGAGTGTATGATGGGATTTGTGTTTGAGTTTTGATGTGTTGGATTTGAGTTTGGATATGGGGTATGTGTGAGGTGTCTGTATTGAATTACGTATGGAATGGGTTGGGAGTATTTTGACCTTGTGTACATTGATTGTTATATTGGTGAAAAGGCCCTTGTGTATTTGTTTGTTGGGGGATACTTGTGTTAGGACCTTGTGATGCATTAGTGTTTGTGTTGTTCTCACAAATGTGAATCCTAGTCCTCTAATTCTTTCCCAAAGGATTTGATGATGAGGTGTTCATGGAACTAGATATTCCAAATAGACTAGATGTGTGACCAAAGGGTTGTGACATGGCTTGTGTCATTGGTTGTGTTCCAAATAAGGACGTGTAGATTGTGGTGGAGTCTTGTGTAGACCCTCCTAAAGGCATAGAAACATTCATTTGTGGGATATAACCTTTGGAGGTAGATGTAGCATGTCCTTGGCTATGTTTGTTTGGTGATGATTCTACTTGGAGTGTGTTCACATCAAAGCCATGGGGTAGTTTTTCTCTACTATGTAAAAGTTTGGATAAAAACCTTTGAGGGTATAAAGCTACTATTTCATCCACAAATATTGCCACATTGGGGTCTTGGGAGGGTGCCTCCACTTGATCCTCAGTTATGTATTGGGTGTTGTAATTGTCAAAGGGGGTACGTGACTTAGGTGCTTCATTGGATGAGGAACCAAGGTTCAATATGCTAGTATAGATATAAAGGTCATCATCATCATTGAATAGATCCATTTCTTTTCTCTTCCTTTGTGACCTTGTTTTGACCATAAAAATACTTGCAAGGATGATGAAGGGGATGTGATGTCTAATGGATGAAAACGCAAGGTATGACTATGAATAATGGTATGCAACTATGATTTTTGGATTTTTCAAGATATAAGGGATGTCAAAATGATAATGTACCAAGATAAAGAGTCAAAGTGAAAATAGTCAAGATGTAGATAAGGTAATGTCACAATGATCAAAATCTATGGTATTTCTATGACTAAGGTATGCCAATGTAATGCCAATATAATGTTGTGATGGGATGGATGTAATATGAATTAATATGAAGACTAAATACTTTTTGGTAAACCTAAGGAAAGGTTTTTAATCAAACTAAGGTAGCCAAAGTGACAAATTTGATTACAAATGACCTTAAGAAGGATAGTGACTGAAATAACATGACAATTTGACAAGTTGGTCTCAAACTAGACTTGTGAGTTGAGGAACCAACCTAAAGGACAAAGGAAGTTAAATTGATTTATTTGAAAGATAAGGTCAAAGTAATATGAATTTATAGCTATGGTATGGTCTAAGTTTGATAAACTTCCTATTTTGAGGTTTGCAAAAAGGTATATGCAACTAAAAGATGGCCTATAATGTGATCTATGATGTAGGAAACTAATGCAAATATGAACCAAATGGATGGAATGGAATGAAAGGTCTGAAAGCTTGCAAGTCATGGCCTGATAACAAGATAATAGTCAGGACTTGATAACAAGATAACAGTCAGGACTTGATAAAAAATGAGGATGCTTCAAATTTCTCTAAAAATTTTAGCAGCTAGTAGTGGGTAGCAATTGTGGTATTCTAGGAATCAATTGTGGTCTTCTAGTTTTAGCAGTTGTAGTGTTTTGGGAAGCAATTGTGGTTGATAGTAAAAATTGTGGTAAACAACTTGTTTTTGTCCTAGGTTGACTAATTTTTACCAAGTTTTGATTTAATTTTTGTGAAGTTTGAATGGAAAACACTGTAAATAGTCTGAAAACAATTGTCTTGGCTAGTAGGAATGTCAAAAAGCGTGTTAATAATGTGTATTTTCAGAGGTTATTCATCTTAATTTCCATGGGTCTAGCACAAATCAAATACAAATCACACACATAAAACACTTTCCTATCCTATAGTCAATGGCCAATGGCATGACCCTTGGGCCCACAACTTGGAATCTCCTTCAACGCAAGGGAGGGAAACCATTTTAGGTTATGTATGACCTCTTATCTATGAGAGTGGATGGATAAGGGCCTCCTGGAATAGAAGGATGACCCAAATCATCCTCTCCTTGGAAAGTTACAAGTTTGAACAAGTAACTTATGCTAAGCCAAGGATTCCCATCTCACTCAAGGGAGCCACATGGTGAGTAAATTTTAGGGTACGGTGCTACACCCTTGCACTGAGCATGACACCAATAAAATTCAATCATAAAAGGGGGGCCTCTAACTAATTTGTCTTTTAGTCGCAACTCGGGGACATGCCACCTCGCAAGTGTCCAGTAAGCCACTTAAGACTAACCAATCCTACTAGGGGAACTTATACACAAAGGTACCTCGTTGTTATGAATGGCACTGTATGAAAAAAGCTAATAGCAATTGGACTAGATGTTTCATCTTATCCTTTTATATACTAGCCCAAAGGAAAAACTAGTTGGAGTCAACAAGGAGTTCTATAAGGGAAATTAGGTAATCTCAGATAGAAACATCTAAGAATAACAGTGCCTTCAGTGATTTTAATTCCTTAAAATTACCTCAAAGACATAACTAATATGCCATAAAGTGGAAATAGACACAATTGATTTCCCACATTAACCCTTCTGAGAAAAGCACATCTAGAATTAACTAGATTCAACACTATGCACAGATTCAAAGTTGTAGAATCAACCAACATGAAAGACAAACATAAATGGACACATAGATTTACATGGGGAAAACCCTTACAGGTAAAAAACCCCACACTCCAAAAGATCTAGCCATTGTATTATTCAACAAAAAAAGAGTTATAATACAATTTAGGCTTACAACCTTTATAGGAGTTTACACATCTTGTCCATCCAGAGAATACAGACAACAACCGTAACTATTCAAAATCCTTGCACAAAATACAGTGTAGATCCATCTCCTCTAACCAGTCCACTCTCTCCTAGCTAGCCTCTTGGCTAGCCCAGCCCTTTGGCTTCTCAGATTCACATTCTTTGCATCCCTCACAACAACATTCTCATTCTTCCCTTAATCATTCCAAGAAACCCTAACCACAATAGATGAACAACCATGAGCAGATTAACCATCATAGACATGCAACCAATCACCACTTTCTAGCTAATCATCAATTGGGTCCCATTGAAACATTCTACACAAGTCTCCGAGTCATCCATTGTCATATTGTGGGGACATCAATTCATCTCCCAATGACAAGTATTTATCACCATGCAAGTCACTACTCCATCAGACTCACCAAGACTTCAGTTACCAAGTGTCAAAGAGACATTAGACAATCTCACACCAAAATTGCATCGTCACATTGAAAAACATCTAGTTCACCAACCATTCAATCAACGAAGTGTCAAAGAGACACTTGACCATCTCTCCTCAAGCACTCGATGTCACATCGATAAGGTCTTGCAACTCATTGTACCACTGATCTGTTGAAGAGACATGCATGTTGAAGAGACTTTCACCAAAGTCTCAGCAACACCCTGAAGTCACACCGACACTGAGTCCCTAACTTCCACCTGCATGTTGAAGAGACTTTTCACCAACTCACAACAACCTCTCGAAGTCTCATTGAAAGGAAGAAACAAGTCTTCAATCAGAATGTCTAAGAGACATCTCACAATGTCTTGGTGATCGCACAAGGTCATAGTGACAATGTTCCACTAGACTCAACCTGCATGTCAAAGAGACATGATCCAACATCCCAACGACAATGTTAAGTCACTCTAACAAGGTCCTTGCAGGCTTCTACCGAAATGTCGAGGAGACATCTTCTGAAGTCCTTCTGATCATGCTATGTCTCGCCGACACTCAAAGGGATCACTTTGTTGCTCAAAACCCGAAATTCCAAACCTCAAGTCAGAGGTTGCAAAGTTCGTAAAACCTGTGACACACCGACAACAAAGGGATTAACCTTCGCTTCATAGTTGCTGAGTCAGGAGGTTATGAAACTTTTGAACCCCATGACTTCAATTAGAAAAACTTGAAAACCAGTGAATTAACTCAAGATGATGAAGGAGGAAAACACAACTTCTCTAGGAAGTCAATCAATCTAGTAAATTTTAGTCACATTTCTAAACATTCTCCCACTTGACGAAGACCTTACTAGCTCCTTCCAAAGCAAACTCACGAATCTTAAACAATGATTATGTGCTCCAACCAAGACACCTGCAACAATTAATTGCTACCACTCCACTGTGCTCATAGCTTGTACATAATCACCAACTTCAAATCCCCAACTAGAACACACTCGTGAAGCAATTCTCCAGAAACAAGATAAAACATCAACTAGAACAACTAAAAAACTAATTGTTCCCATCCAACTGATCAACCCACGTGACTGAAAATAGCACCAACAACATGTGTTATCCATCCAATCTCACATACCTTCAAGTTATCCTCATTAGTAAATGCATTCCATCTTCATAGCCAACACATCAACTGCAAAAGAAAGCTCCATTTTCCAACTAGTCGAAGAAGAAAAAGCACAACCAGAAACTCCCACTGCATGGGTAATGCCAAATTTGAAAGATCAAAGGCATAGCAAGTCTACCAATGACAACACATAGAAATTGTAACCATGTAGTACCAAGGAAACATCCACAAAGATCTGCAAAACCTACAACCAACTGCTATAAGAAACATCTCTCTCAATAGTCTTCCATAGCTCCCCCATGTTCTCCATATCTGACAGAAGAAAGAGACACAAGAACCTCCATGTCATCACCCAAGTGACAACACATGACCAAAAACTAGTGATCATAATGGATCCACATATAAATATCACATCTAAAGTCATATGAGTTCAAACATATAGGAAGAAGAACCAAACTAAAGAGAAAATATTGCAAATCATAAACATGTAGCATCCTCCTACTTACACCTCTAAAATTTAGCTGTGTCAAGTAAGATCTCCTTCACAACCCCAAGAGAAAAGATATAACAACATCCAAACCCGTTCAACCTCAAGAGATCAAACACAACATATAGATGACCATGCTATCCATCTCTCATAATGAATCCTTCAAAAACATCTAATAGCAGTTAAGATACATATCCATGAAAGAAAGCATAAAACACCTGAGAGAAACAATGGGAAATACCTCTCAAGTGATAAACTACTGAGTAGAACAAGGGTGGGGAATGAGAATTCTAGTCCAAGATATACAAGCCACCATGAATCATATAAGAGCAATTTCCTCATTGGTCTATGTTGAACTCACATCCAACCGAGGTATAGGCTCCTCAAAATTTCTACTAAAATCTTCATTAGGAGTAACCATCAACAACATCTTTCTCATCTCAAGAGAATTCCAACCTCACCCTATTCTCCATGTATCCATGAACACCTACAAACGATCATCCCATGTTGAACTCCAATCTGCATTATTGCACTGTCATGAAGTTCTCAAGCATATGATTAATGCACCCAAAACACAGAGAAACTCTATACCACTGTCAAAGCTCCAAACATTTGAACCAGGAACTTATCATGACATCATGATCTTACCATTCCCCTTAGGAGATACCATGATCCAAAGTGAACATACCATGGTTTCAAGTGCAATGCATCATGTCAAAACTCTAAACCAACATCACCTATCAAGCACCACCAACACCTCAGCCAAAGACTCCAAACGTCCTCCATGGTTCCAAGATTTTTCACATCCTCAAATAGTGTCCATGCAAATTCAAAAGAACTCTTCTGCAACAATAGGATCTAAGAGTCCTTCCTAGTAGCATCTGCAACACCAAAGAATATCATTCATCACCAAGTGATGAATTCACAATCAGTCAGCACCTCCCATCAATCGTGATACCCAGCTTCAAGATTATGACTAAACATTTTTCGATTCAAAACTCTGCGTCCAATTGAATAAATATGTCCATTCGGCAGCTGGGGCTGGGCTTCATGGTGCACCAAGATCTCAAACTAAGTAGACAACACTACCGCAAAGCTATACCAAATGTATTAAGTTTCATGACATCGTGATACACGCTTATAGGTCCCCAGTAAAGGATTATTTAGGTAACTCAACACCATCCTTCCTCTCATCCAAAAGCAACCATGGCAATGCACAAGTGACCAGAGACAAGGCCAGCTGACAAATCTGCACCAACACAAAATCAAACCTCGTGGATATTGACAATCCACTTCCGAGTTGTCCCACAACAAACATGTAGGTGGTAAAGATAACCTACAACATTGCTCACTATAAATTAATCAATGAAGAATTCAAATCCATCATCTGACTAGAAATTGCAAACCGAGATCTCAAGGAGAAAATAATATAAATGATTCTAAAACCAGATTGTCAAATTTGATTTTCCAACTGGCGTCTCATAAACCACCATGTCATGGAATCTACAGCCCAAACCATAAGTTTTCTTGACCATGTAAAACCTTAAAAATCACTGTGTTTATAAAACGCCCATGCACACCCATATCCACTACACATTTTGATGACTCAAGATTCTTCACACAACCATCACGGTTAACCATAACAATGAAATAACATGAATATGCATCACCATATACTTTTTAGGAAAATATATAAAACCTTTAGAACCAAAGAACATGAATCTGAGCCATGCAAGTACAAGGTATCCTTAAATGGAACAAGTAGTATAGGAACTCCAGGCCCATTCTAGACCAATTCTAGAACCACTAGCATGCACATTCATATGAGAGAGCCAAGCTATTCATAATTTTTTAGACCACCCAGAGATCAACTTCATAGCCCGCATGCAATCAGGGTAACATAGAATAATTCCTTCAATACCAAGTCAAAGCACCCAAGAAAAGTAGAGTACTCCATGGATAAATAACAACCCAAGCATCTCCATACCATTAGGGAGCCTCTCACATAGACACCTAGTATGAACCACACTCTGCTGCAACACAACCATAAGCATAAACGTCTCACACCCCTTGCATCAAGATCATTCACTGCCAACTAGGAGCCTCAGACCACATCATTACAATATGATCAACTCTAGTTTCTCCAACTTCAATGTCTTTCATGTTGCGTGTTGTCTCAAAAGAGCAAGGACTTTTACTCACCAAAGGATCAATCATCAGCCGACTCCTTCAAATCTCCTCAAGCTTTCTAGGCTAAGAAATCTTTATAGAAGGAATCCACAGAACCGAAACACCAGGAACTCTTACATGCATCAACATGTAGGAACATGCAAGACACATGCAAGTCCATGCAATTACATGCAACACACAAACCTACACATGCAAGCACAATAAAATCTCAGAAAAAGGCTCTGATACCACTTGTAAAGGAAATCGGGTAATCTCAGATATAAACATCTATGAAAAATAGTGCTTTCGGTGATTTTAATTCCTTCAAATTGCCTCAAAGACACAACTACTATGCCATAAAGTGGAAACATGCATAGTTGATTTCCCACATTAACCCTTCTGAGAAAAGCACATGCAAAATTAACCAAATTCAACACTATGCACAGAATCAAATCAACCAACATGAAAGACAAACATAAATGGACACATAAATTTACGTGGGGAAAACCCTTACAAGTAAAAAACCCCACACTCCAAAAGATCTAGCTATTTTATTATTCAACAACAAAAGAGTTACAATATAATTCAGGCTTACAACCTTTACAAGAGTTTACACATCTTGTCCATCTGGATAATACATACAACAACCGTAACTGTTTAGAATCCTCGCACAACATATAGTGCAAATCCATCTCCTCTAACCAGTCCACTCTCTCCTAGCTAGCCTCTCGACCATCCCAACCCTTTGGCTTCTCAGATTCATATTCTTTGCATCCCTTACAACAACATTCTCATTCTGACCTAAATCATTCCAGGAAACCCTAACCACAATAGACAAACAACGATGAGCAACTTAACCATCACAAACATGCAACCAATCACCACTTTCTAGCTAATCATCAATTGGGTCCCATTGATACATTCTACATAGGTCACTGAGTTATCCATTGTCATATCATGGGGACATCAATTCATCTCCCACCGACAAGTCTTTACAACCATACAAGTCACTGCTCCATCGGACTCACCAAGACTTTAGTTACCATTTGTCGAAGAGACATCAGAAAATCTCACATTGAACTCACATCATTACATTGACAAGCATCTAGTTCACTAACCATTTAGTCATCGGAGTGTTGAAGAGACACTTAACCATCTCTCCTCGAGCACCTGATGTCACAGTGACAAGGTCTTGCAGCTCACTGTACCGCTGATCCATTGAAGAGACATGCATGTCGAAGATACTTTCACCAAAGTCTCGATGACACCTTGAAGTCACACTGACACTGAGTCCCTAACTTCCACCTACATGTCGAAGAGACTTTTCACCAACTCACGGCAACCTCCTAAAGTCTCATTGACAAGAATGAACAAGTCTTCAATTGACATGTCTAAGAGACATCTTATAATGTCTCGACGATCACACAAGGTCACAGTGACAACATTCTAGTAGACTCAACCTGCATGTTGAAGAGACATGATCCAATGTCCTAGCGACAACGTTAAGTCACTTCAACAAGGTCCTTGAAGCCTTCTACCAGAATGTCAAGGAGACATCTTCCAAAGTCCTACCGATCATGCCATGTCTCACTGACATTCAAAGGGATCGCTCTGTTGCTCAAAACCTGAACTTCTGAACCTCAAGTTAGAGTTGAAAAGTTCACAAAGCCTGCAACACGTTGACAACAAAGGGATTGCTCTATCACTCAAAACTTGAACTTCTGAACCTCAAGTCAGAGGTTGCAAAGTTTGCAAAACCCACGACACGTCGACAAAAAAGGGATTAACCTTCGCTTCACACTCACTAAGTCAAGAGGTTATGAAACTTTAGAACCCCACAACTTTAGTTAGAAAAGATTGAAAACCAGTGACTTAACTCAGGCAGATGAAGGAGGAAAATATAATTACTCTAGGAAGTCGATCAAGCCAGTAAATTTCAGTCACATTACTAGCTTGAAGTCAATCAAGCCAGTAAATTTGAGTTACATTACTGGGTTGAAGTCGATCAAGCTAGTAAATTTGAGCCACATGGTGAGTAAATTTTAGGGTGTGGTGCTACACCCTTGCACCGAGTGTGATGCCAATAAAAGTCAATCATAAAAGGAGGGCCTCTAAATAATTTGTCTTTTAGTCACAACTCGGGGACATGCCACCTCGTGAGTGTCTAGTAAGCCACTTAAGACTAACCAATCCTACTAGGGGTACTTATATGCAGAGATACCTCCCTATTCTAAATGGCACTGTACGACAAAGGCTAATAACAATTGGAATTGACGTTTCGTCTTATCCTTTTATATACTAGCCCAAGGGAAAAAATGGTTGGAGTCACCAAGGAGTTCTCCATATGGATGTGTCTCACTTGGTAGGCCCCTCTAATGGGGTAAACAAAAGAAAGGAGAACACAATTTTTTTTTATCTCCAAGATCACTCAAGGTGCAAGGAGAGAGCATACACAAAGTGCTTGACTCACACTAGCATGGTGTTCATTAACCTTAATAAAACAAAATGTGTGGGTGATAGTGCAAATGTCAAGAGATGTTTTTGATTCTCAAGATCACTAAATTGTGCAAGAGACGAGCATACACTCCTTAAAAAAAAATGCAAAACCACACGACAAATGAAGACAATGGTTTATTTTGAGTCCCCAAATCAAAATGTGAGAAAAGACACTTGATGCAAAATTGTTAATTTTAAAGCCAATGAGCATGTAAAAATGCAAGGTTAATTTTAAGCCAAATGAGTGTGATATGAAAGTTGTAAGTTTTAAGCCAAATGAGTGAATATACAAGTAGTATTCATTTTAAACCCATGAGTGAGATAATGCAAGTTATAAATTTTAAGCCAAATGAGTGTATAATGCAAGTTAATTTTATGCCAAATGAGTATGAAAAGATATTGCAAAATGAGAAAAGATAAACAAGTTAGCAAATCCTAAATGTAAATGCTTCCTTTCCACCTATGCCACATGCTGCAAATCAGATATCAATAATATGAAAACCCCTAGACTATCGAATGTAAAAGACCTAATCTGAAAATTCCTACTAAAAACCATATTTTAAAATAAATAGGTAATTACGTCGCACGAAATAAAAGTTGCGACTCATTGGATTTTGATAGACGTGGTATGGGAACTAGCAAGTGCAGTTTCCAGAATATCGATTACATCGGGAAAATGTAGTGAAGTTGTTAGCGATTGCATTGAAGCCCTAATCAGTTGCGGTGAATGAACCTAAAGCTACAAAAACACAATTGACCAATCTTGAAAAAACCAAAAACTAATATGATGCAAAAATGATGTTATATGACAAAAAGCAAAGCCAATAACCGAAAACAACAAGAAAATTTGAAAATAGATGCAACCAAATGATTTTCTCGAATTCTGAATAGTTGTGGTGAATCCCTAATCAGTTGCATCGCATGAACCTGAAGCTGCACAAAACATTGAAATCCAACCAATTTCAGCAAAACCAAAAACTAAGAACAATAGAAAATCCGAAAATAGATGCAACAAAATGATGCTCCCAAATTTTGAACAATTGTGGCTTTCTAGATAGCGATTGCAGTGCACTGGATTTTGGCGATTGTGTCATTTGGGCTCGTGATTGCGGTGCAAATCTGAAACTTCAAAATTTCTAGTTTTTTTTGCAAGATCTAGTTAGCTTCACATCGGGTTCACTAATGCAATCTAGGGGAAAATTTAGGTTAAGGTAATAAAGCATCAAAACTAAACCTATAAAGCCCTAAACCAACAATAGAGCACAATCCAACATAGAAACATCAACATAAAGTAAATATTACCTATGCCATGGTTGCTTGAACTCCATTTTTCTTCTCCATTTTTCTTGAATGTACTTGATGCCCTCATATTTGAGTGTGCAATAGTAGCCTAATGTCTATGATAGATAAATATTGAAGATAGTAGTTGTCTCACTAACAACATGCACTTGTGCATAAACTATATTGATAGAAATGTCAATGATAGGTTTCTTTTATAGAAAGACAAATGTGAATGAAGGGTTGACATTAAATTTCAATAAGATATGTCAATCAATTGCCAAGAATGAAAGTTGTAGTATGGAAATAGGGTTAGGGAAAAATTAGGGTAATGATAAGGATGACTGGTCAAGATTGAATTATAAAATAATTCAATCAAGGGTAGAAATTGAATGAGATGTCAAGAGATAAGATTGCACGGATAATGAGTTTGGCACAAAAAAAGAGGTTGTAGGAGAGATTCAAATAATTATAAAATTATTTAATTTGAGAGGGAAATGAATAATTAATTAATAAATGCATTATTTAATTATAGAGGACATGTGATAGGTTGACTTTTTCATTAAATAATAATTTAATTCAAAAGTGGAAAGAAAATGGCAAATTAGAAACCAATTAAATAAATGAAATTTATTTAATTTAATGACAAAAAAGCTACTGAATAATTAAATAACTAAAATAACTATTTAATTATAGTAGAAAGTGATAAATAATTAAATAAATATAATTTATTTAATTAAAGAGAAAAGACATTAGCAACGTAATTAAATAAATAAAATCTATTTAATTAATCAAAAGAAGAAATACAAGAAATGAATGAATTAAATAATTAAAATTATTTAATTATTAAGGATGGGAGGGGAATCGATTTGAAGAAAATAGAGTTCGCAGGTCTAGGACAATTTTAGTGTCTACAATATTGATCTCTTTTTGTGTGTATATGTGAAGCATGGCATGGGATTTGCAGTTACATGCTTAGAAACATGAAGGATGCAATGAAGGAGATTGATGTTTCAAAGTATTCATGGAGACTTTATAAGTGGAAGTTGTAATGTTTTAATTGCTGAATACTACATTGAGTGTGGATACTTTAGGAGGTTGGATTTTTACCATGGTATATCCTATGTAAACTTGTAGTTTTTCTTTGATATTTGCATTATGGTTATTTTATAAGGTTGCATGCATGTATTTCTCTCATGGGTTTATGTAATAAATGGTTTGATCAACTTGATAATTTCTTAACAATTTATCTTCCATAAAATAACCTTTGTGTGATTTAAGTCCTTTAATGGGGTAATAATTATTAAATTCATTAGATGGGTTTTAAAAGAATATTAGAAACATGCCCATGATTATTTTATCTAACTTGAAACATCCTTTTGAGGAAACACCATATGCTAGTGTGTATACTATGAGGGTTGTCCAACCTTAAGTAGGTGAGTCCACTTGTTATCAATTTGAATTGTGTTTGGTTTAGTTTTACACTATTGCATTTATGATAGAATTATATGTTCATATGAAAGTACTCAAGAAGTAGAATCACCTTTTTATGGTTAATGAAGCTAAATTACACATGAATCAACAACATATTTTAAATTTACAAGTTCAATATAACTTGCAACAAGACACATCGAATGTCTAGGTTTCTTAAAATATTTTTTTGGTACTTAAATTTAAGAAATTGTGACTAATGAATTAAATAAAATGTTATCTAGAACTCATTTTATTTTAATTTCAATCCTTTTGTACAAGAGGATTATGATAAATTAGATGAGAATGATATAAATGTTAGGAATACATTTTAACATGCTACAAATATAAAAATAATGGGGTTCAATTAATAAATATTTTATCTCTAAGATTTGATAATCTACAAGTTTTG